>PVKM010001487.1:0-67557 GCA_004027735.1 Carollia perspicillata
AGACAGCTGGAAGGCATTCAGGTGACTGGGGATGGATAACCTTTCAAATTCCTTTGTCTGTCTTGCAGTTCTGTGAGTCATTTGTAGATGAGAGGAACACAAATAACCTCAAAGGAGCCCTGCTGCAGTAGATCAGGGTGTGACAATAAAAGGTCAGGCTACCTCATTGCATGGTAACCTAAGTATCAAGCAGTTAAGGCATGCGGTATATTTGGATATTGCCATGGGGAATAAAAATGACACATGGCAATCTACATCCAATGCATTGTAAAGTGAGTCAACTCTGAACGTGACCAATAATACTATCTCCAAAGACATTAGCATCAACCCCAAACTGCCTCCTGTATGTTACGCAAATATCTCACATCTGGTGATTCACCTGCTATTTCACCTGCTATTAATTGTTGAATCAATTAATTCAACAACCCAGCAAGCACTCAATGAGCACCCGTGTGCGTGGTGAGGCATTGTGCTAGGCACTTGGGATTCAGAGAACCTACAAAAGGTTGCCTACGAGGAGCTCCGGTTTAATGGAAAGGCTCACAGACAGAGAAATCCAGGAAGAAGACACCTTGAAGCAATAAATAAGGAAGGTCCTGCTGATAGTGAGAGGTTAGGTAATGAAGGCAAATAAACCAGTTTTGAATGGCAAAAGCTGTATGGTTCATTTAGTCATAAAATCTTGGACTTGGGAGGGAGGGAGCTTGAAGAACACTCAGGTCTAGGAGAACTTGACTCCTGATGCGACGGTGTGTAATCACTGCTCACACTGAATATGCTTACTGAGCATTTTATCATTTTGTCTATGATTCTCTTCCATCAAACCAGAGAATTTCAGTGTTAGGAGAACTTATTAACAGGCAATTTCACTCAAACTTGACTTCCTCACTTCAACCCTCTCTTACGTGAGACCATTGTCATCTCTTTTCTACTATGTGCACCCAGGTGGTGAGCAATAGTTGCAGTGCTCTTTCATTTAGTTAATCTTTCTCTCCACACTTCATATAAAAAGTAAGCCTTTTAGTAGGCCCCCCAAACACACTTTTTTAAAATAGTGGTTGTCTATAGTATAAGTTAATGTAGTTATCATTTTTAAACAGCTTATTTTTACAGCATGGCTTGTAAACACAGGCTAGCCTGGGATGTTGACTGCCTGCCAAAGGGATTGATTCAAAACAGATGTCAGATGTAGGAAAAACAATTTTTTGACTTCCATTACCCTTACAAAAATGCTAAGCTGAAAGATAATCTCAAGATTAGTTAATTTTTTTTTCAGTGCACATTTATTGGGTTGGCCAAAAAGTCAGTGTAGTTTTTTCCATAAAATAAAAGACACATTTTTCATTTTCACCTACAACTTTATTGGTTTGGATACTTTGAATATGTTGGTTATCTCCCATGTTGTATAATGTTGATTGTTTTTAATTAGTGTCTTGTTTTGATCACTATTAACTTCAACCGGCCTACCTGACAGTGGAGCATCATCCAGTGAAAAATCTACAGCACAAAACTTTGCAAACCACTTTTGACACATTTGACCAGTCATAGCACCTTCTCCATACACGGCACACATCCATTTTTGCATTTCAATTGTGTTTTTACCTTTCTTGAAATAATAAAGCATCATATGCTGAAAATGTTGCTTATTCTCTTCCATTTTCAATAGTAAAATGTCCACACAAAATTTCACCAATTTTGATAAGTTTTTTAAAAAGTGCACACTGAGACTTCCAGTCAAGATGGAGGCACAGGTAAACACAGCTAGTCTCCTTGCACAACCACAGCAAAAGTTACAACTGAACTACAAAACAACTCTCATCCAGAATCATCAGAAGATCAAGCTGTACGAAGTCCACCAACCAAGCAATTAAAGAAGTCACATTCATCCAGATGGATAGAAGGAGCAGAGATGTAGAGACAAGGAGATGAGGGATAGGCAATCCTACACCCATGTGTGAGGGATAAAAATCAGGGATACCTAGGGAGCGAGGGATCCCAGCCCCACACCAGATCACCCAAACCCAGGGTTCCAAGATAAAACTTTACTCTACCCAGAAAAACTATCATTTAGAATCAAAGGGCATATAAACAGCTTTCCAGACAAGATAAAGCTAAAGGAGTTCATTATCACCAAGCCATTATCATATGAAATGTTAAAGGGACCTATTTAAGACAAAGAAGAACCCTGGCTGGTGTAGCTCAGTGGATTGAGCACGGCCCTGTGAACCAAAGGGTCACGGTTTAATTCCCAGTCAGGAGACATGCCTGGGTTGCAGGTCCCCAGTAGGGGACACATGAGAGGCAACCACACACTGCTGTTTCTCTCTCACTCTTTCTCCTTCTCTTCTTCCCTTCCCCTCTCTCTAAAAATAAATAAAGCAAACAAGCAGAATAGAAACAGAACATATCTATGTCTCGTAGATTTGGAGATCATTTGGAGAGTTATCAGTTGGGAGGAGGATGGTGCCGAATCAGGGAAAAGGTTCAAGGACTAAGAAGTACAAATTGGTAGGCACAGAATAGGCAGGAGGATGTTAAGAATAGTATTGGAAATGGAGAAACCAAAAAACTTCCATGCATGACCCATAGACATGAATTAAGGGAGGGAGGATTGCTGGAAGGAATGGAGGGATGCTGGGTGGAGGGAGCAAAGGGGAAAAATTGGGACAACTGTAATAGCATAGTCAATAAAATACATTCTTAAAAAGAAAAAAATGATCTAATAGCTTAGAAAATGATCACACTCCACCAGAAACATTCCTGTGAGAGGTGATCCTTTAAGTCAGTGGCTCCAGCCCTGGGGTTCCTGGACGTACAGATTTGTGAGGATAACAACAGAGCCTTCGAGTTATTTCCAGGATGTGCTTTTCAAAAACACTGACAAAAACTACAATTAGGCTACACAAGCAAATTCAGTGTCAACTAGTGGCTATATCAGATAACGATCAACTAAATAACTATCAACTACTTAACAGATGATGATTAGAAATTTTATTAGCATTTCCATGTGTCTTTGAGAAATGAAACAGAAAAATGAATTGAAGAAATGTTTCACTGTGGTTTGGTAAACAAACTTTTTCATAGTGATATTTTAGAGAAATAACTAAAATATCACTATGAAAATGACACCTTAAAAATGTCTCTGATAATATGTTAAGTCAAAATAAAGATAAATGGTAGTATTGTAGCTGTTACTATAAACATGTAAAATAGGGTTTCATAACTGGAAGGTAGTATAAAAATATGGTCAGTTGACAAATTAAAAAAATAAATACATATTAATGCATACCGATACGACAGCTGTCACAATACAACCTAACAAAATTGTTTCCAATGAAGTTAAAGACAACTAAGTGCTACTAGAGCCATCTTACAGAAAGAAAACAAACAAACAAACAAACTCTTTGGCCAACCAAATGGCTCACCTCACAAAACCACCCAACAATAATAATAAGCATAAGGACAAGCAAGATAAATACTGTTATTTTGGAAACAGGAGGAAATTAGCTTGTTTCTGCCCCTGAGCCCAGTGTTTGAGGCAGAATTTCTCTTGTCTCCAACGATGTGGAGAGAAAGCGTGTCCACACTTACCCCACTGTGGCATCCTCTTCACTGTTTACAACACCAACAACACAAAGTACCAGAGAATGTCAACCCATTCCATACTCACTTCAGGACTTGGCACTTGCTCCTCAGGCAAAGGAAAAAAAGAAAAAGAAAACAATAAAAGTTGCTCTTTGCATCAGATTCCTTTTTAGAAGCCAACTAAACAAACAGCCAAAAGAAAACAAAACATAAACAAAAAACCCTAGGCTGCTACATAGATCACTGCAACGACCAGTAATTCCAAGCCGGGATTCCTTCCAGCTGGCAGAGACACACGAGGAAACTAGGGCACGTAGGTAAAAGTCATCAGATAGTCGTCGTGGTCAGGAGCACATTAAACAAGAAGAAGTGACATCATTACCTTCTAACATGGAACTGCTTTTAAGGAACTAGTTGAAGCCCAGCCTAACTGAGTTTCGGTTTTGCTTTCAGAATCGATTTGAGGCAGGAGACAGCTTAGGAAGAACTCGGAGAATGCGCTGCTGTTGCTACTCAGCGAGACTCTCGCTTAGTTGCTGTATAAGCTCTCCCTCCCGGAGTGCTCTCAGAATCGCATACATCTTTTGCCTTAGGCGGCAGTCTTCTCTCCTTCAAGAAAGGTACGGCTATTAATTTGTCATTGTTATGCAAAATATCTCCTCCACTTCCTCCTTCTCCCAATCAAGATCTGTGGGAAATACGCTCTGCTATTTTCAGGAGCGCCCTGCTCTGCGCCCCATTACTGTAAGAGTTGCAGTCTGGGGGCAATTTTCCTGGTATTTCTTTATCTGTTCGTCAGCAATTCAGATACCATCTCCACAACTAGCAGGCCCCGTTTAGGCACAAAGTTTGGAGTCAGGCATTCCAGTTTCTGGAGTCACAGCTTTCCACATGCATTACTCACTTAAGCCTATCAACTATGGCTAAAATCTTTCACTCTTGAGTTCGCCTGTCAATTTCACATAGGAAGAAACAGTTGCCATCCAGCAATCTTTCGTCAGTTGCACAGACACAGCCCCATTCTTGGCATTTAGGCAGTCACTCCCAATTGTAGCTACTACAAGTTTCAACGTTTCTTCTTTGAGGGATGGAGTAAAAAGAATAAGAAGGAGGAAAGGAGAACACAGCTTTTTCAGAAGAAAAATGATTAGGCAAGTGACTTGGAGGCAACACGGAGAGAAGACAAGAAAACATTAAGGAAATGTGGTTAATACATATACTCTGTCTGAGCATCAGAGTCCCATCTCTGCTGACTGCACTTCTTTGTGCCCAAGGGGATTGTAGGGGAGTGTTATTGGTGATGCTGGTGGTGAACTGGCACCAGTTTACGGGCAAGGTTGGGCAAGGTTGGACCTCCGTTCTATAAGAGAAAGTTTATTTAGAAAGTTACAGAGGTAGTAGAAGTGAGCCAGCTGGGCTGCATAGGCTCAGGAAACAAGTTACAAAAACCAAAAGAGGACCCTTGGAGTTTAGGAGAAGGAAAGGGTAAAGGTAGAAAGTCTGGGGAGAGGAACAGGAGGAAGGGAAAGGCACAGGCACTCTCCTGAGAGGAGAGGGGAAGCCCACTGCGTCCTTTGTTTTAGAGATTTTAAAGGTTGGGTGTCAGGGGAGATTTTAGGGAAGGATCTCCATAGAATATTCATCAGTTTGATGCTGCTGAGCCAAAATGAGATTTATCCCCTGACTTCATCCTCAGGGGTGGTTGGCTCAAGTGACACTAGTTGGATTTTTGTTATCTATCTCCCTGAGTGGGTGATTTCGGCTATTTACCCTCTGGTTGAGAAGAGAAGTGTAAAGCATTTATTTTTAAGTGTCCTTGGTGAGAGAAGATGAGATTTTGAGATTTACTAGATGACTGTAAACTGCTTGGCCCTTGAACTACAGCGATCCCTCACCTATCGTGGGAGCTAAGTTCCAGACCCCCCACGATAGGTGAAAATCCGAGAAGTAGTGGCGTTATATTTATTTTATTATTTATATATACTTTAAGGCTTTATAAACCCTCCCCACACTCCTGTAAACCTTTCCCACTCTCTTATTAAGCTTTCCCACACTCTTATAAACACTTCCTAGTTTGTTAAACACTGTCTACACTCTTAAACCTACATAATTTCAACAACATATAAAATTCTATATGGGTACTCACCAGTGAAGTATACAGTCATCCCTCGCTAAAAAACCCACGATACAGTGAAGCCACGATAAGTGAACTGTAATATAGCAAGGGACGACTGTATCTCCATTTCCCTGTTCCGTTTGTCCTGGCTTACTAGCCTGCCTTGTTAGGAATGAGACTGGTCACCTGGGTCTATATTCCAGTTGACCTATCCTTGTCACCTGGTTTTAGTCTCACCACTGAAAAGCCCCTCTGTGTAGTGGAACCGCAGAAGCCTGAGGAATCGGCACAGGTTCCCTGCACAGCTCTGAGAGTTTAGGGTCTACGGAGGATCCTGCACTGCCCACCGGAGTGCCTGCTCCTCTTCGGGAGGGAGATATCCATGCCGCTGTACCCCTTCCATATCTCATCTGCCGTATTTTGCCATGTATAATGTGCACCTCTTTGCCCAAATTTTTGAGGGAAAAATAAGGATGTGCATCTACATGAGTAGCGCTAATTGTGTATCTATATAAATGTTTTTAATTATTGTATTTAGGCTTATGTGTTAAAAGTGTCACTCTAGAAAGCAATAACAATGATTGTGTGAACGTAATACCCTGGAATACGATAATCGGTTTTGTTTTTAAATATAAATAAATAATTAATTAAAATGAAAGGTTTTTTTTTCCCCTGAAGGTTTGGGTCAAAAATGTGGGTATGCATTATACACAGCAAATATAGTAAGTTCCCTTGCCCCTCCTCAGTCTCTTCACCTTTTCCTCTGGGCTCTTTCTTCAGGAGAAAAGACTCAATTTGGAACAACAGTGCTCTTGCAACAAGGTCCTAGGTGTTTTCACAACAGGGCCCAAATAAAACTCAAACTAGTATCCTGCCTCATTAATTTGTATGCCTTGAAAAAAATACTGGAGGGGGAAATACTAAAATGTTCGCAGGGGGATCTAGGTAGAGGACTTGTGGGTGATTTTTTAGTTTATTCTTCTTGCTTGTATTTTATTTTCTAATAACTTTCCATGAACACAAATTATTTTTGTAAAGACGTGGAAATAGTTTTTAAGAATCAGCAATGGAGTGTATAGTTATATTGCTAAATGACAGCAACAAGAAAACACTTATTCCATCATGTAAGTAAATGTGCCATAGTTTTTTGATCCACTTATTTACTGATGGGCACCTAGGTTGGTTCCAGCACTTGGGTATTATAAATTGTGCTGCTATGAACACTGGGGTGCATAGGTTCTTTTGGAATGGTGTTTCAGGGTTTTTAGAGTATAATTCTAGAAGTGGAATTGCCAAGTCAAATTTTTAGTTTTCTGAGGAAATTCCATGCTGTTTTCCACCGCGGCTGCACCAGTCTGCATTCCAAAGAACTTTTTGCAAATGACTACGTACGTTTCTAATTTATTTAATTTAACTTTGTCCCCTTCATCATAAAGGATCACTGAGAGGCATAGCTAAGTTGTGTGTGTGTGTTCATAAAAACAAGATGACAGTCTCAAAATGGAGTCAGTTATTAATGAAACAAACAAACAAACAAAATGTTGGAGTCAGTCACACTGACCCCCAGTCACCAAACCCAGATTTAACTTAATTATAGTTTTGGCTCCCCCCAAATGGAATCTTAAACCAGTCAATCAAGAATTGCCTTATGAGCACTAGTTAGATAATCTGCATGCTAGACCCGCCATCCCCTTGACTTCAGGGCCTAAAGAAAAGTGGCCTTGTCGTAGGCATTTGCTTTTTCATCTAGTATAATCTCTTTGTTCCTGCTCCCTCCTGCCCATGAAAATCTTTTGTTTCTTACAGCTTCTTGGAGCCCCTTTCTATTTGCAGAATTGGATGCTGCAAGATTCATGAATAATTGAATAAAGCCAATAAGATTTACTCAGTTGAATTTTTTATTTTTTCCAGAACTTATTTAAAATTTATTTTTTAAAAATGCTATTCTCATTGCAATGATCTATCTCAGAAGATGGATCCATATTAAGTTTTTCAACAGAAATTCAGGTTTAGGGTAGGATCATTGTAGACATGAATTTTGTTTTTAACAGTGTGTAGGATGATACTGATAACAGCGAACTGGAACTTAGGTCATAAATACTGCACTATATTAAGTGTAACAATGATGTTACCAGTGTATACAACCAGTCTGCAAGGCCCCCTCCATTTTATAGAAGAAAAAGTTGCTTAGTCCTTTCCAGGATTATGCAGCTTAACCAGGATCACCTTCTGAATACAAGGCAGAGTGGGGTAAGAACTACTCCAACCATTTCTATACTTTCTTCCCAGAATATTTCCCTCCAAATGCAATGTCATGCAATGCAATGTATGCAATGTAAATGCAATGTAATGTAAATGTTCGCATAAAGCACCTAGAACAGTGTTTTCCACATAGCAGGTACTAAATCAGTGTTAACTATTTCAGGTCCCCAAAATAAGTCCTCTTTTAGCCCTTATAGGAGGGAACACGATAAAAACAAAAACAAAAAACCCGCAGCACAGACTGAGAAAGAAATGCACCCAGGGTTCTGGAATATGGGCCAAAAGGAAGAGCTCAGGGAGGGGTGAGAACCACACAGAGCTGGCAGTTTATCTAGAACCACGCTTAGCAACCTTCCCAAATGCAGGAAACAAAGTTTCGATAGGCAGTTTTCTGGAATGTGATGAAAGGGGAGGATGCCAGACCCCCTCTCTGAAAAATGGGGATCAGGGATTCAGAGGTGGGAGCAAGTCATAGACAGCCAGAGGGGAGAGAGGAGGGAGGAGTCCACATGGGGCCACCCTGAAAATTGGCCTTCCTTGAGTCCATGCTAAGGATGGACTCTCTTTAATGTGAGGGAAGGGAAGGTGTGAAAAGAGAGTCTAGCCAGAGCAACTGCGATGGTTGTTTGTTTTTAAGAGGAAAAGAGGATGGCTTATAGTCCATTTCCTGAAAGCAAATCAGATAAGAGGGTGGTTTACTAGAACTCAAGTGGGTTGATGTAAGCTACTGGTTTGGTATGATTCCTGCCCCAGCATCCCCCAGGTTACTGAATAGCAAAGAAATAACTGGGAAGATCGTGCCGCGTTGAGAAAAAAAGTTACTGAAGTCATAACTTTCACATTTCACTAAGGGCTGATTCCTCAGGTGAGTCTCCCAGGTATAGGGCTGGGTCAGGAAATAAGAGTAGGGGAAAGAGGGGGATGAAAGAGGTTGAACTGGTCCACTGGCCTTTAACAGTGAAAAATGAAAGAGAGGGATTCGAGACAAGGAGGAGGTTCTGGGGGCCTGGAGGGAACATACGCTGTCCTCTTTCCCTCTCATTCCTGGGGAGAGGAGGATGCTAGATAAACATCCTTCAAGACTAAGGAGTCTGAGAGAGTCCTTACCTAGAGATGAATATCTGCTTCTTGCCCAAGTTTCTGAATGGGGGAGGTTCACTGACATATATCTGGGGGGAGGGGGGCAAAGAGCTGTAGGGTTGTTTTTAGGGGTGAAGAAAATGAGGGCACTCCAGGTCCCTGCACCCTCAACAACCACTGAAGACCCCAACAGTTTCTGTGACTGCAGATGAAGCAGAGGAAGGGAAGTCAGAGGTCCCGTCCTGGGCCCTCAGCCAGCCTCTGACTTCAGACGGAAGCAGATGGAGCCTGGGGCTATGTCCCTCCCCCACTCCAAAAGGGCAGAGCCTAAAGTTCAGCTTGTTCTGGGAGAATAACCAGGATATCTGAAAAGGACATATGACTGGAATTTCAAATAGGACTGAGCTCTGGCAGTTCTCCAAAACGTTAAGGGTAGAATTACTGTATGACCCAGCATTCTACTCTGAGGTATAGAGCCAGGAGGAATAAAAACTGTCCCCACAAAAACTTGTACATGAATGGTTATAGCAGCATTATTCACAATAGCCAAAAAATAGAAAGAATTCAACTTTTCAGCAACTGATGAATGGACAAATTTTGGTATACCCATAGAGGGGAATGCAATTCAGCCTTACAAAGGAATGAAGTAATGATGATACAGGGTGCAGCCAAGAGGGGGTCCCCCAAAAGGGATTTGGAATGGGGCCCAGAACTCAAGGTGTCTAGGAAATATTGGAGAGACATATAAGATGTCCTCACCCCTTCCCCCCACAGGTGTGAGTTGGGGGAAGGGACACATGGAGCAGGAACATGCAGGGCTGTTTGGTACAGCCACAGCCTTGCAGCTCATCCATGGCATGGTCATTTAACATATCTATGGCCTTTGGTGGGTCACTTGGATATGTTAAATAGCTGTGGCCATGCTTGGAGCCAGGGGGATGGAAGACACTTCCCCCCAAGATGTAAGTGGGGGGCAGGTCCCCTGAGTTACAGCGCCTGCGTGGGAGCTGGAAAAAGATTGGCTCCAGGATATTGGTCCATATCTGTCCAGACTCACGATGGCAGCCCAGTAGACTTGGGATAATACAGGGATGCTGGCAGGTGTAACTGATTGTAGGAGGAGTCGGAAATGGGGGTACAGAGGAAGATTGGTGCGGGGATTTAAACCCGGACGCAGCAGTCATTAGGGAGGAACCACGCAGTCTTTGCCAGAGTGAGGACCTCCTCACAGCTCTGGTGGAAGAAAAGGACCACGCGGTTGTGGCAGTGCAAAAAGGGAACTACGAGATTTTTGCCAGAGTGCACACCCCTGCAGCTCTGGTGGAGGAAAGAAGAGACTTTGCCTGGAAAATAGGTACAAAGAACTCTTGCCAGTAGACCATGAGAAGGTGCCACGTGGCTTTGGATTAATTGGATATCCTGCCTGGACGGCGACATGGCTGACGGTGCCAGTGGCCTGGAAACACGGACCCGTGCTCTTTCTCTAAGTTACGGTACCCTGAATTAGGGCAGGGGGGAGACAGGAGCTGCTGAGTGCATCTGTGGGTCTCTTAAAGGATTTTGATATTTTAATGAAGAAGTTAGGTCACTACTTTAAGTCTGTATAGCCTTAAATAAACATTTCCTTTCCTTTTCACAAATTTCTGGCATTGAGAGATATCTTTCCAATTGGCGGTGGGCACACGAGCCCTGTAGGTGGTCTGGATAGTATTAGTATACAATCCTCTGGAGTCTGGGCCCCTGTGTGTATGTGACTGGTCTGTAACACTGACACAGGCTACAATGTGGATGAACCTTGAAAACACTATGCTCAGTGAAAGAAGCCAGTCACAAAGACCACATATTATATAATTCCATTGATATGAAATGTCCGTACGGAATAGACAAATCCATAGAGACAGAAAATAATTATGGTCACCTAGGACTAGAGGTATGTGGGGAGTTACAGGGGGGCTAATAAAGGGTATGGGGTTTTGTTTCGATGTGATGAAAATGTCTTTAAACTGTTGTCATCGTTGCATGACTCTGTGCATATACTGAAAACCACGGGACGGTGCACTTTAGATGGGTGGGTTGTATGGTATGTGAATTATGTCTCGAGAAGCTATCAGGAAACACAGGACTGGACTGAGCCACAAGTGACCGCACATTGTGAAACTGAGCTGAGACCACAATGAGTCACTCTCTTCCCCACAGGCTGGGAGGTTTAACAGAATATACTTGGCAACAGTCACTAGAAAAGCAAAACGTCTCAACGAACTCAGTCTCCTCAACAAATTCGATGGCTTAAGGATGGATGAGGCTCTGGAATCCTCAAACCTCAGAAGCAAGAGAACACCGGCTCCAGCTGCTTTCTTTGCTGCCTCATGGAGCTGTCTCTCCCTCTGCCTCTACTTCTCTCCTCCCTTCTCACCTGGTGACCTCTCACTGCTGATTTCCTCATTCCTTCCCTCTGGTCTGAACCTCTTTCCCCCTCCTTGTTGATTTTGTTCTCCCTGAGTCTCTGCTGCCTCAATACCACGTCTCCCAGGATGAGTGTCGTAACCTCCTAACTGCTTCTGCCTCGAGCATCTGATTGGCTGACTCGGTTTCCTGAAGCAGCCATATCCTGCATCACGAACCCACCTACGAATCCACTGCTTGTTGGCCCACTGAGCAGCTGGGGGAGGTGGGTCACACAGAATGAAACCTGGCTTTCTAGGGTGCCCTTCTGGACAAAGGGAGAAGGCAGGGGAGCTTCTCTCAGAAAGGGGACAGGTACTCTGAAACTTGACTCAGAGAGGTAGTGGGGAGGAAGCAGACACCTCTGACCAGGGCCTGGGCCTGGATGACAGCCCCGGACTGGAACTGCAGTTCAGATTCTCATAAAGGGTTCTGCCACTGCAGCAGCTCTTCTGGTTTAGAGCACAGGAGCGCATTTTTTTACCTCCCCATCCAAGGTAAAAAATACCTTTGTGTCTTGTCAGGACACAATGATCCACCTCTTTTCTGGAAACTTCTCCAGATGATAAAAATTGGTTTTGAGTGGCCATATCTGTGCTCTATCACCATACTTCCAAACCCCCTGGGCGTTCGACCCCAAGCCTACCCAGTTCTTTTCCTCGGACATTTGGAGTAGATCTAAGAGATAGCAAGTTAGTTACTTCATGTGAAAGAAGGTACAGAATGTAACTGTGGAAGCTGATGTGTGTATGGAAAGGCAGAGAGCGTCTTTAACCATGTAGCCCAGAGAAATTCTTAAGAAAGTAAATGAAGAAAGACGCAAACAAGAAAGAGACACAACCTCAGCTGGCATACTGGTCCTTGTTCTAGTCCCTTCCACACTCTGCCTTGTGGTCTTAGCCTCAGATTTGGCTAGATACCTGTGTGGAATTATGTTTTCTGCCCAAGTGAGTCTCTGTTCCCTCAGGCAGTTCTGAAACACAAAAAAAATGTGTAAGTGCCTGAGATGTGCCACCTGCTCAAGGATGACTCAGGCCTGACCTCGTTTTTCAGAGAGCTGGGGAGAAGGACAAGGCAGACCTAAGGCACTAAGTCATCTATATGCTTCCCAACGTCTCTTCTTTTTCCAGATCCTGGCTCATCTCTGTTGGACCCAGACACCTGGACTGACTGTAATATGAACCCGGTATGGTCCCAGCATCTTAGAACCAAAGGATCCCCAGATCCAGCCCAAAATTCTGCACCCAGTTCCTGTGTCTGTGTGTGGGGTGGATTTTCCCCATACCACCAATGAAGCAACTTTTGGACACCAGCTGTGTGCCTCACAGTTCTACTTAATTCTGACACTATCTTTCTGGAAATAGAGTCGGATTCCACAGGTTGAGGATTCAGACCCACATGACTGCCTTCCACTTCAGATGTCAATTACAAGTCCAGATTGTGATCTGTGCTTCTGATTGATCAGCTACAGACAGAAGCTTTCCACAACCCTGTCTTTGTGTTTGATTAATTTTCTACAGATGCTCACAGAACTCAGGAAAACCATTTACTTACTAGAGTACTGGTTTATTAAAAAGGATAGTAAAGGATTGGAATCACCAGCCAGATGAAGAGATGCATGGGGCAACATCCCGAACCAAGGTGCTTCCCAAACAGCGAAGATTGGGCCCAGCACAGTGGCACATGAAGTGTTCTCATCCTCCAACCTGGAAACTCTCTGAACGCTTTCAGGTTCTTACGGAGGCTTCACTAATAGCTCTGACTGATTAAATCATTGGCCACTGGTCACCGATTCAACCTCCAGCCCCGATTCCCTCCCTGGAGGTCAAGGGGGGTGGGACTGAAAGTTCCGATCCTCTAACCTCATGGCTGGTTCTTCCAGCAACCAGTCCCCTACCTTAGGTGTGTCCAACTGTGTTACCTCATTAAAATAATGAAAGATGCCTTTATACCTCTCAACCTTTAGGAAATTCCAAGGGTTTTAGGAGCTCCGTACCAGTAATGGAGGGAAAAAAACAAATATATATGTCTTATTATAAATCATAGTATCAGGCCCTGGCCAGGTGGCTCAGTGGTTGGAGTGTCATGCTGCACACCATGAGGTTGTGGGTTCAGTCCTCGATCAGGGCGTGTACAGGAGGCAACTGATCAATGTTTCTTTCACATCGATGTTTCTCTCTCTCTCCCCTGCCCTCTCGCTCTGAAATCAGTAAACATCCTCAGGTGAGGATTAAAAAAATAAAAAGTAAAGCACAATATTATATAGCTATTTTACCCAGGGACTCCGTAACCAGGGCTGATCAGGACCACATGTTCCCAGGACTAAATGAAGAGGGGAATCTACCTCCTGAAGCCTGAACCAATGTCCTTCGGCCTTAAGATTTGGGGAAGCAGATGCATTGCTGGGTCCAAGTGGAGGGGACGCCAGAACGCGATCTCAGGTAAAAGAAATCCGCAGTTCTCACATGGACTCAGATGAGGTTTCATCTCCTCAAATACAGTCGGTAGCAGAAGAGAAAAGCAGGCTCATGTTTTGGAGTCCAGCTCAGTGGTTCCCAAACCCGGCTGCACAGCAGAATCCCCTGGGGAACTTTAAAAACAGAGAAACATCCAGGCAGTACCCCAGACATCATGATTCAAAATCTCCATGGGTGGAGTCCAGAAATCTGCATTCTTCAGAACTCTGATCAGGTGGTTCGGAAGTAATGTGCCCTAATTGGTGGCTCAGTCTTTGGGAATCCCTGGGTTTAATAACATTGCTCATATTAATCCTTACATAGAAAAGTGAGTAAAAGGGAGAAAGGGAAGGAGAGAACCCAAAGACAAATAGTGGTATTTCAATATGGGCTTACATTGGTGGTAAAATGCCTGAACTGAGAAAAGAAGTTTGACATTTTATAATTTATACAGAATGCCAAGAATTTCTTGAATTAAGTAACATAAAATAGGACCTCCTTGTCCTTTTTGCTTGAGTGATATGTGTGACCCCCAAAGTGGTCACATACTAAACCTGAAAGCTTAGGGGAGGCCTGCATAGTGGTGTTATGGGGTGCAGAGCAGGGGTCTCCTGAAGATAGCAGAAGGTATCCCCCACAGCTCTTGACTGGGGAGGGTGGAAGTGGATAGCACAGCATTTAAGATACGCTGCATAACAATGGCAAGTTAATAGCTGTGCCTTTCCTGAAGGGCAGAGGGCGATAGGCCTATGTGGCCAAGTCCCAGTCTGCTCAGTTACAGTGGGACTTACAAACTCAGGGACCTAAAGAAACCAAATAAGCGTGTCTGAACATAAAAATTCCTAACTAAAAGTGGGCCATGGTGGTAGTCACAACCTAGGCAAGGAATTGTGGCAATGCTACACAGAGAAGCACCTGCCTTTGACCCAGCAATCCCACCTCTAGAAGTCTACCTTGAAGATATACCTCCAACAGTACAAAAATATAAAATCAGAGGTTATTCATTGTGGCACTGTTTCTAATAGTAAATATTGGAAATAATAAGTGCCTGTGGTAGGCAGAATAGCCTCCCCATCCCCCCCACCCCCCCACAAGAAATCCACATCCTGAACCTGGGGATACAGTAACTTACATGGAAAACAGGGACTTTGCCGATATGGTTAACTAAAGGATTTTGAGATGGGGAGATTATCTGGAATTACCCAGATGGGCAAAATGTAATCAAAAGGGTCCCTCCAAGTGAAAGATGGAGGCAAGAGAGTCAGAGTTAGAGAGACATGAAGATGCTACATTGTTGGCTTAGACAAGGAGGAAGGGAACATGAGCCAAGGAACTCAGGGGGCCTCTAAAAAAAGGCCCCCTTTTCTCACTATCTGAGAAAGAACTTGCAAATGAAGAAAGAAGAAAGGCTGGAATGAAATGCCGTACTGGATTGGAATCAGAGGTATCAGTATGAACTCATGGTTTAGCATACAGGTTGGGTCAAAAGCAGGTTTACAGTTGTGAGTATGCAAGCCACAGAGTTTATTCTTGTATTATGTATTAATTATTATATTACTTTTGATAAACAGCTGTAAACTGACTTTTGACCCCACCTTGTATATATACTTACAGGTAGATGTAGAAACAGGTAGGAGTGCATGCATAGCGTGGTTGGTATAGACACGTGTCCTTGCTGAGAGGATCCAGGAACAATGAACAGAGCAACGAGCAAACCTGGAGCCAGATATTGATTTCTAAGTGCCGTTTTCTAGCAAACGAATCAGACCCCTTGAATAGGTGGTAATTCCAGGCCCGGGGCAGGGCAAATATATGTGAATATCTTAGGAAACAGAAAATGAACAAATATTGAATAAAGGATGGAGTGTTTCAAAAGAACATAGGGGCAAACTAGAAGGAGGTCCAATAGCTGAAATAATTTAAGCCATAAAATAAAAGATGGTGGGAATAGACTATAACCATAGAATAAAATGTCCTTGACACCATATTCATGTAAGTAATATAATAAATAAATATATGGAGAAGATGCAGCTTTCCAATGAACAAATATAAATGAAACGAAGGAGTAAAAAAATCACAATTAGGCAAACACCACAGTAATAAATGTCGCATGTAAGAAAGACCCACCAATGGATGCCAAAATGAGTGGGCCAAAGATTGAGAAGTAAGATATTAACAGTCTCAAAATATCTACCTCAATATATTTACCACTTAGAGAAAAAAATAGTAACTTCACAGCAGACAAAACTGGTGGACACCATTTAACCAAAAGAACAAGCTTAACATCACGAGAAATACCTCATATGACATAACATCAGGTGTCCTTTGACATGATGCAATGACAAAGACACAATAGCACTCTGTGGTTTAAGAACCATATGCTAAAAAAAAAAGGCCAACTCAAAACCACAGTCTCAATCTAATCATGAGAAAACACTGGAGAAACCCAAAATGAGAGAATTTCTAAATAACTGACCAGTACTTATCAAAAGTACTTATCGTGAAAGCCAAGGAAAGAATGAGGAACATTACAGACTGGAGGAGACTATTGAGACACAACAATAAGTGCAATAGAAGATCTTGGATTGGATCCTGGGACATAGAAGGGACAGTATGAGAACAACTCGTGAAGTTCCAGAAAGCTCAGTAATTTACTTAGTAGTGTTATACCGAAGCTAAATTCCTGCTTTTGGTCACTGTAAATTGTTAGCATCAGCCGAACAAGGCTACACATAAACTTCCTGTACTAGTTTTTCAACTTTTCTGCAAATCTAAAATTATTTCATCTAAAACATTTCTTAAAATGTGGATTCATTATTACTCTGCATTTAGTAAATTTATTCAAGAATAAAGACACTTGGAATTTCCCCCCTTACGTTAAATGTTGAGGATGTTTATAGAGGCTACTCTTTCTCTCCCTGCCGCCCTACATTCTTCATTGTCTTAGGGAAAAAAATAAAGTAGAAACAAGACACATGTAGAAGTCCAAACATTTTAACAGCAGCCTACCTGGAATCCTTTTAGGAAAAATGTGGGATAAGTGTGCATGTGTACATATTATGATTTCTAGAGAAAACAAATAATTGTTAAAGCTACAGTATAATCTCTTAATGGTTTTGTGCCCCAACTCTATATACAGTAGACATTGAGTAAATACTCTACTGAGTTAAAAAATAAGGTACCCCCTTAGGCAATGATGAACTAAATATGAATTAAAATTCACCCTGTTCAGATTTATGAAAATAGAGTTATAGTTGGGGGGGGGAAGAAAAAAGGAAACCGTCCTGCCAGTCTGTAACTGGATTTATTGGTCTCATTGAAGTCTGTGGACAAATCTAACACCAGTGTGGGCTCCTTGGAGGACGGAGTGTGGGGAGGGTCCTGGGCCCACTGTGGGCAAGGAGGGCTGGGAGCAAAGGGTCGACTTGGGGGCTTGACCTTTCTTTGTCATTTGGTTACCTTTGTAGAAGTAAGTGCCTATGGCACCAACAACCTTCCTTAAATATTTTACTTACACTTCCTACCATGCCTCAACCTATAGTATATACAGAAAACGAAGTCTGAAGAGTTTTGTCATTAACTCCCCAAGTGTTTCCAGACATGTTAATACTTGCCCCCCTCCCCTTTAAAGAGACTTGCTGAACATTTTTAGCAGCCTCCTTAAAAACCACGTGACTCATTATATTCTTGGCAAGTAGACCCAGTCCTTCATGATGCAGTTAAATTAACTTATTTCCATCTGTTCCAACTTCGGTAGAGAAAGATGCCAGCAGGCTGCTACCATTTTGAACATTTCAGTGCTTCCTCAGTAAGTTAACATAAAATTATTACATGACTGTGCAGTGTCACTCCTTGGTATACACTCAAAAGAACTGAAAAGCAAGTCTTCAAACAAAAGTCATGTGAGAATTTCCATGGCAACACAATTCTGAATAGCCAAAAGGTGAAAAGAACCTTAATTTCTACAAACCGATGAATGGATAAATAAAGTGTGATATATCCACACCATGTCATATTATTTAGCCATAAATAGGAATAAAAACTGACACATGCTACAATATAGATGGACCTTGGAAAGATTATGCCATGTGCGAGCAGTCAGACACAAAAGACCTCATGCTATTTGAATCCATGTATGTGAAATGCCGGCAACAAGCAAATTCACAGAAACAGAAAGCAGGTCAGTGATGGCCAGTTCCTGGGGGAAGAGGGAGGAGGGCAGGTGACTGCTCAATGGGTACAGAGTGTCCTCTTGGGCTGATGATAATGGCATTTAATCGTGGGGATGGTAGCACAACAATGTAAATATAATACATGTCACTGATCATACACTTTAACATGGTAAATTTTACATTGTCTGGATTTTACCAAAATAAAAAACAACTGAGCCTCAGGAGAATGAGTACAGGTGCGGGACAGGGGGAGGTGACCAGCAGGCAGCGGGGACGGGGAGGATGACTGGGAATGCAGCACAAGAGCCAGGTCCTTGTAGCCTTCCTTGTTGCCCCCATGTGGGTGGGCTTGTGTTGGTCATTCTGCCCCCTTTATTCAAGGCACTTCCTGGGAGAGTCCCCTGACACTTCTGGTTCTGGCACCAACTCCGGGTTGCTTCTCCTGCTACCTGCAGACACAGAGTTGCCTGCTTTCCTCTCCTCTTCACTGCCTACTCCAATTTTTGACTTCCCTTTCACCACAAGACTGCCTATAAAAGCCAACGCTGTACTTTCTTGCTTTATTTCTTCTATTTACCCTTTTTATTCAGGTGCTATATGTTGAGGAAAAGAGCCCAAGATCACAGTAGGCTGAAGGTATTAGCACACATGGTATTCAGTTGGGATTTTAAAAAATCTCCCCTTTGAAGAACTGAAAAGACATGTTGTCTTCCACAGGCTCTGGGACAGGAGGTCAATTCCAGTTCAGCTGTAGCTGTTTGGGTTCACTCAACACGTCGGGAGGAACCCAGAAATAGCTTCAGAGATATTGTGAGGATACAATTTTTCAGTGTAGTGATGGGTTCATTGTTGTTCATTTTATTATGCTTCAAAACTATATGCTTATAACTATAGTCTCTTATATGCATCAAATAGTTCACAATACTTAAAAAAAAAGAGTAGCTTAAACCCTAAGAAGGAGGCTAGAAGTTTAATTCCTTTATGTGGGGAACATTCAAGGACACCCTGATCTTCCCTAATGGCTGCGGATGAGTATGTTTATCTCTAGGCTTTCCCAGGCAGGTTCAGAACTCACGTAGCTCTAGGGTTGGAAAGCTGCTTCAACCATGTTGATCTGTATTCTCTTTGTCTCCTTCCTGGAAATCAGAGAATTCAACTTAACCCACACACATGTTGAGAGAACTACTCGGCACGGACCCTGAGCATTCCTCTACTTTCCTGCTGGATGGGCCGAGGAGCAGGCCCCAACTGCTCTTCCCCTGGGCCATTTCCCAGGGTTCTGTTTGCAGTGAGCCACCCTGAGGGGTGAAGTCACCTCTCTTACCAAACACCACCCTTGCTGACCACTCACCATCAAAGTGGCAGATTCCTCAGCTCCCTGTTCCTCAGTTAAGTCACAAACCTGCTGCATCCACCTCAGCGTCCAACTAGGCCTGCCTGCATGCCCTTCACAGGACTTCGGGGCACATAGAAAACATCTCATGCTCATCAGAAGCCTGCTCCTGCTGCTTGCTGCCGAGAGCAACAAAGTCTTCCGCCTGCACCCAGAAGCAGTAATAGGCTAGCCTGTTAGCTCGCCAGTAGGGTGAAATCCCAGACCCTTCACAGTGCCTGCCTGTGGTGGTGACTGAGCTGAGATGCTGATAGGGTCAAGGCACCCTGACGGGGAAAGGACAAGAGCCCTGACAGGAGAGTCACTGGACATTTGAAGAGTCCCTGTGACCAGGCAGAAAATGCTCTCCCCTAGGTGGTGGTGAGGGTGTGAGGGGAAAGTAGGGTCTCTCACTCTCCTCTGAGTTAAATGACACTGAGCTACAAAAGGCAGGGTCAAAACAGGTCACCCAGATGGTACTTTGGTTGTGGCACATTCTCCTGTGGGTGGAGAGAGAAGAATGTGACCAGGAGAAGGCACCATCAGCTCCACACCTCAGCCCACAGGTATGCAGAGTGGCTGTGGCTGATGGGTCGAGGGGTCTCCAAAGCTGAAATAATGCCATCAGCACTGAGGTCACAAAACTTTGGGCAGACTAAAAACATTAGAAACTTTTTGTTGAGCCTGGTGGTGGGAGGCCTGTGAAACACAGAGTAAATTCAAAGTCTAGCCGGCACCAAGCTGTCTCTCTTCCAACTTCAGCTGCTTTGGCCAAGAAGACTGAGTGTTCTGGGGCACTTCAGGCAGGGGAGGGGAGGGACTCAAATGTTTACGGCTCTCTTGGATGTAGGTACCCAAGTCTACTTATTCCCATGCAGATGGAGTGTGAGCTAAGCCCCAGGTTGGCCCATATTGCTGAGGATACAGGTTTGGATGAGAAAGGGGCTGCTGACTAGACCTTACAAGCTCCAGGGAAGCCTGCAGAGTGGCCTCACCAACCCAGAGACTGGAAATAGGATGGACTGAACACACAAATTCCTAAGTAAAAGCGGGCCATGGTGGTAGTCACATACTAGGCCAGTATCTTTCTTCACAAAGGCCAGTCTTTGCCTTAATTCAGCCTCTCTCTTGTCTTTTTGCATCTAAGATAACATACCTTTGAGTATTCAGAGGAACCATCCTTTTCAGACCCCGCAGAACACACCCACCTCAGAACCCCTCATTGTCATCTGGTTCCCTACACCCCATCACTATGTGCTGTAAATGTTAATTATTAACTACCCTATACCCACCAAGCTATATGTCTCTGCATTCTGCTTTTTATCCGACGCCCCAGATTTCTTTACTTTGCTTTCTCCTTCCCTTTCAATTAACCACCAATAGATTTCACTTAACTCTACTTACATCTCCTTCTTTCATTCTAATGTGTAAAATACACTGCAAAACTGACATTCCTGGAGTAGTTTTCTCAATTTGTTGAGATTTGGCTTACAGATAATTGTCCTCATTTTGGCTCACATGAACTCATAAAAATTCTCTACTGATGTGGACATTTCTTAGGTAGACACATATAAGAATGAGTGACTTTTTAATGTAATGGCAATTCCTCTCTAAACTTGTTGCTAGATCTGGTAGAAAATAAAAAATAAAGAATAAAGAAATTAATGTGTAAGTATTGCTTTTGTTAACTCTTTCCCACATGGCTTTAGTGTCCAGTTGAACTCCACAAATGATGTTTATCAACTGAACATGTCATTTCCCAGGCACTGGAATGCAGAAGCACACAAGACATTGTCTCTGCCTTGGCGCGCTCGTGTTCAGTGTGGAGGGATGGCAAACGAACAGAATTATTGTACAAGCTGGGAAATGGAGATGCAGAGAATGACCACTGTCTTCCTGCCACTCTGAGGACAATCCCACTGGGTTAGTTGGGGCCAGTCTCTCAGCCTGAGACAAGATGTTGGTAATGAAAGTGGGGCAAATATAAGTGCCACAAAACAAGTAGCTACTATGTCCATGTATGGAGTAGAGAGTGGACTAATTAATTCTAAGTTGGGAGGCCTAAGAAGGCTTCCCTGTTTTACAAAAGAGAAACAGAAGCTTCGAGGTGTTAAGTAAATAGGTGACCAGTGGTTCGGCTTTAGAGCTTTTGGGAAGGGCAAGGAGAAGGAGATAAAATCTTGCACCCGTCACTCCCTCGCCCCCTTCCACACCTCCCTGAAGATAAGGATAAGGTGAACTGTATATGGAACAGCACAGAGGTCATGATCAGAGACCTCTGTCCAAATCTCTGTTTCAGCTTTTACCAGCTCTGAGACCTTCAACTAATAACTTTCTCTTATGCCTGTTTCATTATCTGTAAAACATGGGTCACAAAAGACTTGCCTCATCATTGTCATATAAATGATTTGAGACATAGAAAGTGCTTCAAACAGGGCCTGTTGGCATGTAGTATATGTTCAAGAAATATTAATTGCATTATTTGTAGTATGTGTTCAAGAAATATTAATTGCTATAACCTTGTTGGTGTGGCCAATACAAGATTACATTCCCCAAAACATGATTAAAATCTAGCTCAAAGAAGGGGATAAATGGCGATGGAAAGAGACTTAACTTGGAGTGGCAAACATACAATGCAATATACAGATGATTTATTATAAAGTTGAAACCAATATAATTTTATTAACCAATGTCACCCAATAAATTCAATAAAAAGTAAAAAAACAAAACAAAACCCAAACACCTAGCCTATTTTATTCTCAGAATTAAAATGTAAAAAGCTTAGTTTTTTTCATATTTAAAATGACATGCATTATTATAAAATAATTTTTAAATTAGAAAAAAAGAAAAAGAAAAATTATCCAAATAACTAACCCTAGAGATAACTGTTATTAATATTATAGTGAACATAATTCTCTATAGATCTCTGGATACAATGCAACTTTAATTTAAAGTGACATTATATTGTCCTGACTGGTGTGGCTCAGTGGGTTGGGCATCATCCCACAAACTGATAGGTTGCTGGCTAGGTTCCCAGTCGAGCATATACTTAGATGGCAGGGCTCAGTCCCCAGCTGGGGATGTGCAAGAGGCAACTAATCAATATTCACACATCAATTTTTCTTTCCCTCTATTTCTCCCTCCCTCCCCCCCTCTAAACATAAACAAATAAATAAATCCTGAAGAAATAAGGAATTAAGTGTCATTATATCAGAATGCTGCTCAGTGAACTGCTTTTATCATTCATCAAAGATATTGTGGGCATCTTTTCATGTAAATAATTATAGATCCTATGATTATTTATAAATACTAATTAGTATTTCATTGTATGGCTACTCCATAATTTATTGAAGCCATCCTCTAGTGATCGCCACTTAGATTATTTCCAATATTTTTGATATTATAAGACAATGGCACCATGAATGACCCTGTATAATTGGTTCTGAACCCTGCTCTAATTATTCCCTTGGACAAACTTGCTGTGAGTGGAATCTCTGGATCAAAGGGTGTGTACCTGAAGACCCATGTCCCTGTAGAGTAAGTCATATTGTGAGGAAATAGACTGGTTAGTCAGCTGGCTCGACAGGCCTCACGTAAATGTGGCTTTTGCAGCAACTCAGGACCTAATTGTGGCAGGGCAACTGAGTGGATGATCAGTTTGTGGAGGGCAAATAGTTGGAGGCTGTCCCTGCCAACAGGTTTGAATATGTTCCCATGCTGGCAGGTAATTTTTTGGGGCCTGAGAAGGGCTTTGTGGGAGAATTTGCTGACCTCTTCGTTAGATCACCAGTGCCCTACATCTTCTCAGAATGTCTGGCTTTTCTAGGAAATCAGGTTAAGGAAGTTCAACTGGCTGAAAATGTTACTTAACTTTTGAGGAACCTGATAAAGATATCATGTACTGGGGAATTTTGCTCTAATGAGGCTTGGGGAAGATTTTTCTAGCCCCAAAGTTTCCTCATTCCTTGGCCTTTGATCCTGAGCATTTTCCTTAGCAAATAAAGCTGGAATGTGAAGCCACTGGTAAGGGTGGTGGCCATGACACCAGCACCTTCTATTGGCTGGAAAGTGATGAAAGATGAATAGAGAATGCAAAGGAAATGGCCACACAGGCTTGGTCAGTTTGGTGGCTCCTGTCATAGGTTGGAGGAAGGTGAGGAAGCACCTGGCCCCACACCCTGAACTTGAGGTCAGCTATGCTACATATTTCACTCCAGCCTCCCTTCCTGATGCTGTTCTGGGGTGGAACATTCTATCACACAGTTCAGTGTGGGAGAAGAGTGACCAGGAGGGATTAGTGGAATGTGCAGCCTATTCATACTTGTAGCAATTCTCTTTTAAAATTATTGTTGACACTATTACAGATGCCGCCCATCTCCCCCTCTTTGCTTTCCTCCACCCAGTGCCTCCTGCTCCTGCCTTCACCTCATTATTGTAACTTAAGAGGAAAACAATAATACAGAGGTCTAAATATTGCCAGAGCAGTTCTAAGTACCTTATATGTGTTAACCGATTTAACTCTCCTAAAAATCCTAGGAGGTAAGTTATACTCATTGGGCTTATTTTATAAATAGGAAATCTGAGGCAAAGAGAGGGTAGACAGTTTGCTGAACATTTACATGCTGAATGAATAACAGAACTGACATTTAACCACCTGGCTCTAGGTTTCCTTTGTTTACTACTGCTTCTCTTCATGTCTGTAATAATGGGATCTGTGATTTTACCTTCAACCAGACATTCTTGAAATAATCATGAAAAAATAAATGTATGTATCAGGGGTAGCCTTAGAGAAGCTAAGGAAAGTTTTAAAGCTTGTTGTAAAAAGTGAAACCTCTTTAGATGATCAAAAACTCATCAACAAGAGGAGTGAATGAATCCTCTCCAGATCTGGGAATGGGAAAGAAAACAACTTCTTCAGTGGCAGAGCCCTGGGGATTCTAGCTGGGGGGTTTATGGCATGATCTGACAGTGACACGCTTTGCATTAAAAGTGGAAGATATGTGAGCACCTTTGCTTTTACTCTTTGTCAACTCCAGTTCCTTTACTTTTCCCTCCCTGTTTCTCCTCTCCCTCATAGGCTGCAACTGCTTTGTAACCAATAGACATGCACACTATTGATCTCTCTTGTATGCAGATGTTTTCTGTGTGTGTATCTATCTATATCTATATCTATACATACATGCATATATATTTCATACATATATATTTGTTTCCACACATGGTTAATTTTCTAGAAATGTTATTAAGTAATCAGATTTAATAAACATTTTACTCCATGTAGTATATGTCCAAGTTTGTGAAATTACAACTTGACTCTTGAAGAAAATAGTTGGGTCAAATGAGGTACTAAAGATTGCCAGAGGCCCAGTCAGAAGGCCCAGTCAGAAGGCCCAGTCTTGGTATGATACAAAGAATGAAGAGACAGGGATGCCTGAGAAAGTGACCAGAGTGGATAAGCCATCATGCAGTGGATGAGAAGAAAAGAAACTGGGAGGGTTGGGAGGACTGACCCAAAGAAGGGAGCAGCACGTTTCCACTGTGGGTGTAACAGCCAGGATGCTCACTCCTTGTCCACATCTGTACCTGGGAGGCAATACCCCTTCTTTCTCAGCAGGAGATTTTAAGGATAATCATTATATTTTCACTTGGCACAAGCCCACTTGCAAAAGACATTTGTTATGTTTTTATTTTCAATAGATGCATGTGTGCATGTATTTGTTTTTTAAAATATATTTTATTGATTATGCCATTACAGTTGTCCCATTTCCCCCCTTCATTCCCCTCCACCCTGCACTCCCCCTCCCACCCACACTCCCCCTCTTTAGTTCATGTCCATGTGTCATAAGTTCTTTAGCTTCTACATTTCCCACACTACTCTTGCCCTCTCCCTGTCCATTTTCTTCCCACCATCTATGCTACTTATTCTCTGTACCGCTTCCCCTGCCTCCTCCCACTCCCCTGTTGCTAACCTTCCAGGTGATCTCCATTTCTGTGGCTTCACTCCTGTTTTAGGTGTCCACTTAGTCTGCTATTGTTTTAGGTGTGGTCATTAATAACTGTGAGTTTGCTGTCTTTTCATTGTTCATATTTTTATCTTCTTTTTCTTAGATAAGTCCCTTTAACATTTCATATAATAAGGGTTTGGTGATGAGGAACTCCTTGAACTTGACCTTATCTGAGAAGCACTTTATCTGCCCTTCCATTCTAAATGAAAGCTTTGCTGGATAGAGCAATCTTGGATGTAGGTCCTTGCCTTTCATGACTTGGAATACTTCTTTCCAGCCCCTTCTTGCCTATAAGGTCTCTTTTGAGAAATCAGCTGACAGTCTGATGGGAACTCCTTTGTAGGTAACTGTCCCCTTATCTCTTGCTGCTTCTAGAATTTTCTCCTTCATTTTAATCTTGGATAATGTAACTATGATGTGCCTTGGTGTGTTCCTCCTTGGATCCAACTTCTTTGGGACTCTCTGAGCTTCCTGGACTTCCTGGAAGTCTATTTCCTTTGCCAGATTGGGGAAGATCTCCTTTACTATTTGTTCAAATAAATTTTCCACTTATTGATCTTCCTCTTCCCTTTCTGGTACCCCTATAATTCGGATGTTAGAACATTTAAAGATGTGCTGGAGGTTCCTAAGCCTCTCCTCATTTTTTTGAATTCTTGTTTCTTCATTCTTCTCTACTTGGTTGTTTCTTTCTTCCTTCTGGTCCACTCCATTGATTTGAATCCCAGTTTTCTTCCCATCACTATTGGTTCCCTGTGCATTTTCATTCATTTCACTTAGCATCGTCTTCATTTGTTCATCTAATTTGCGACCAAAATTAGCCAATTCTGTGAGCATCCTGATCACCAGTGTTTTGAACTGTGCATCTGATAGGTTGGCTATCTCTTGGTCACTTAAAAGTATTGGCTCTGGGGCTTTAAGCTGTTCTGTTTGAATCATTTTTGGTCAGGTGGCACCTGTTATGTATGGGTGGTGGAGCCTTAGGTGTTTACCAGGGCGGGGCAACCTAGTAGCCAGGTTGTGACGCTGTCTGTGGAGGCGGGGTCAGAGAGGAAACAATGGTGCCTATTCTGCGCTCTCTCAGATTTGCATCTCCTCTGCTGCCTCCCACCAGCAAACTGGGCCCCCCTGGTGCTGGTTCCCAGGTGGGCGGGCCTATGCATACTCCAGGACCTTGTGGGTCTCCCCAATGACCTCTCCTGTGAGGCTGGGAGTCTCTCCCGGCACCTTTCAATCAGTGTTTTTAGTCTTTATTTCCTGTCGCTGGGGCCCTGCATCTCACTGCCAGTTCTTGACTAGTTTATCTGCGCTCAAATGTGTGATCGCCAATGGCCAACTGCCCTGCCCATTTCCGCCCTGCTCATTTCCTCCCTGCGTCTGGGATCTGCGAGCTGGGTGCCATCACCACCTGCACTCCTGGTCTGCCAGCCACTTCCTTTTCCCTCTCCGCCAACCGCTGACTTCACCCCTCTTACCAGTCTGGTTGAATGGTTGTCGGACTTCCGTAGTTCAATTTTCTGTTTTGGTGTGTTATTGTTTGTAAATATTTGTTGTCTTCAATTTTGGTTGTGTGAGGAGGCACAGTGTTTCCATCTACACCTCTATCTTGGCCGGAAGAGCCTGCATGTATTTGTGTATGTGTGAAATTATTCATTTCCAGTAACTTCTGGAGGGTCAAACCAGAGAATTTTCATAACCATCCTGATTTGAGTAAGTAGTCTCTTGTTTTACTTCACTCTCTCCACACTCACCTATTGCCTCCAGTTGTAACTTTTCTCTTTATAGCAATCATATTTGAGGCTTCCCTGAGTGTTCACAGAATTTCCCAGTGTCTCTCTTTCACTCAATCCTTAAGAATACCAAAAAGAAACTTCTTTCAGAGCTTCATGACCTACATTCATAAATTGTTCTTAGGAAATTGGGTTCTCTGGACCCACTTTCTCTAAAAGTCCCAGCTGCCTTCACAACTTAGCCCTCTTAATTAATCTACCCAGAATCACCAACCCCTAGAAAAACAACAAGAAATAATATTTCTTCTCTCTAGACAATATAATAAAATTATTTTTGGAACGAGGAGGGATCTATATCCTTGGATTCAATGACTATCCAGGATATTGAGAAAGGATTTAAGGCTGTCTACAGTATTTTAGATGAAGCAGAGGATCGAATAGGCAGTTTAGAAGATACCATAGCTGAAAACACCCAATCAAAATAGCAAAAAGAAAACAGAATTCAAAAAAATAAGAATAGCTAAAGGGCCTCTGGGATAACATCAAGCATGACAACATTCAAATCATAGGGGTACAAGAAGGAAAAAGGAGAGAACAAGAAATTGAAAACCTACTACTCAGTGGTAAAAAAGAAGGAAATCTTAACAGCATGGATAGACCTAGAGGGTATTACACTAAATGAAATAAGCCAGCCAGAGAAAATCAAATACCACACAATTTCACCTATATATGGAATCTAATCAGTAAAATAAATAAATAAGCAAACAAAATCAAAACATTCATAGATACAGAGAACAGACTGACAGCTGTCAGAGAGGAGGGGAGTTGGCAGCTGGGTAAAATAGGAGAAGCAATGAAGAAAAATGACATTCACAGACACAAACAACAATATGCAGATTACCAGAGAAAAGGGGGGCTGGAGGCAAGTAGAAGAAGATAAAGCGGGGATAAATGGTGATGGAAGAAGACTTCACTTGGGTTGGGAACACATAATAAAATATAGAGATGATGTATTATAGAATTGTACACTTAAAACCTATATAATTTTACCAATGAAATCTCAATACATTCAGTAAATATATTAAAATATTAAAAATAAATGAATGCTACTTAAAAAGATAATAATGTAAAACTTCCCTAACCTGACAAAAAAACAGACATACAAGCTCATGAAGCACACAATTCCAAACAAGATGAATTGAAAAAGGCCCACACTAAGACACATCATTATTAAAGTGCCAAAGGTTAAAGACAAAGACAGATCTTAAAAGCAGCAAGAGAAAAGCAGTTAGTTACATACAAGATAGCTCCTGTAAGACTATCAGCAGATTTCTCAAAAGAAACTTTGTGGGCCAGAAGGGACTGACACAGAATATACAAAGTGATGAAAAGAAAGGACGTACAACCAAGATTGCTCTACCCAGCAAAGCTATCATTTAGAATCAAAGGACAGATAAAGGGCTTTCCAGACAAAAAAAAAAAAAAGCTGAAGTTTATCACCACAAATCAGTAGTATAAGAAATGTTAAAGGGTCTTCTTTAAGAAGAAGAAAAAAAGGTACATATATGAATAATAAAATAGCAATAACCATATATCTATCAACACTTATTTTAAATGTAAAAAGATTAAATGCTCCAATAAAAAGACAAGGTAGCTAAACAGATAACAAGACCCTTACATATGTTATCTACAAAAGACTCAAGATCAAGACACACACAGACTAAAAGTAAAGGGATGAAAAAAGACATTTCATAAAAATGGAAACAAACAAACAACTTCTGGGATAACAATACTTATACCAGACACAATAGATTTTAAAACAAAGGCTATAACAAGAGACAAAGACTCAGCAATTCTACTTCTGTGCATCTATCCAAAGAAATCCATAACACTAATTCAAAAAGACATATGTATGCATATGTTCACTGCAACATTATTTATGATAGCCAAGATAGGCAAGTAACTTAAGTGTTCATCAGTAGATGGATAAAGAAGTGGTGCAGATAGACAAGAGAGTATGACTCAGCTCTAAAAATATAATGAAATGTTGCCATCTGCAACAACATGGATGGACCTAGAAGGTGTTCTTCTGAGTGAAATAAGTCTGACAGAGAAAGACAAATAACATATGATTTCACTTATACATGGAATCTAAAAATCCAAACAAATGAACAAGCAAAATAGAAACAACATTTCAGAGAGAACATTTTGATGGTTGCCAAACAGGAGGGGGGTTGGTAGGATTGGTGAAAAGGGGGGAAATGATTAAGAAGTAAAAACTTATACAATCATGGGGATGTTTAGCATAGGAAATATTATCAATAATATTATAATAGCTATGTATGGTATCAGATGAGTACTAGATTTATCAGGGTGATCACCTTCTAATCACTATGTTGTATACCTGAAACAAATATAATATCATATGTCGACTGTAATTGAAAAACAAAATATTATAAATGAATAAATAAATAAATAAATTTTTAAAAGAAAGTATAAGATTGGAAAAAATATTCCATGAATATAGTATCCAAAAAGGAATGGGCAATACTAATATCAGACAAAAACAACTTTAAAACCAAAAAACTTACAAGACACAAAGAAGGACATTATATTTTAATAAAAGATTCAATGCAGCAAGAATATATAACAATTATTAATGTTTACACATTTAATGACAGACCATCAAAATATCTGAAGCAAAAACTGACAGAATTAAAGGGGGAAATAGAGAGTTCTGTAAGAATAGCTGGACACTTTAATACCCCATTTGAAATAATGGACAGAACAACCATACAGGAGGAGAGTAAGGAATAGAGGACTTGAACAACACAACAAATCAACTAGATATGGCAGACATATACAGAATACTATACCCAACAACAACAGAATATATTCATCTTATGTGTACACAGGACATTTTCTAGAACATATACAGAATACTGCAATAACAACAACAGAATATATTCATCTTATGTGTACACAGGACATTTTCTAGAACAGGTATATGACATGATAAGTAATTTATATGATCAGTATACAAAGTATCTTCTCTGACTACCATGAATAATGTTAGGAATCAAAAACAAAAATAAAACTGGAAATTATCAAATTTGTGGAGAGTAAGTAATAAACTCTTAAATAACTAATGGATCAAAGAAGAAATCACAGGGGAAATTAGAAAATACTTAGAGATGAATGAAAAAAAATACAACATACCAAATCTTGTGGGATGCAGTAAAAGCAGTGGTAAGGGAGAAATTTATAGTTATAAATGCATATTAAAAAAACAATAAATATTTCAAATCAACATTCCAACTATACAACTCAAGGAACAAGAAAAAGAAGAACAAACAAAACCCAAAGCTAGCAGAAAGAAGGAAATAATAGAGACTAGAGCAGAAATAAACAAAATACAGAATAGAAAATAATAGAGAAAATAAATAAAACCAAAATTTTGTTTTTTGAAAGGATCAACAGAATTGACAACCCTTGGCTAGATGGACTAAAAAAAGAAAGAGAGAAAGAGGACTCAAATTACTAAAATCAGAAATCAAAGTGGAGACATTACTATAAATTCTACAGAAAAAAAAAGGGATTATAAGAAAGTACTATCCAATGAATTGGATGCCAATGAATTGGATAAGCTAGAGGAAATGGACAAATTTCTAGAAACATAAAACCTTCCAAGATTACATAAAAATAAATAGGAAAATCTAACTAGGGGGGTGGATAACAGAGGAAAGAAGGGGAAGAGTCATCAAGGAACATGTATAAAGGACCCATGGACAAAGCCAAAAGGGGAAGGATTGAGGGTGGGAGGTGGAGGTGGGTGGGGCAGGGGCAAGTGATGGTGAGAAAATGGAGACAACTGTACTTGAACATAAATAAATAAATACATAAACAAACAAACAAATAAATAAGAAAATCTGAATTGACCTATAATTAGTAAGAGGATTAAATCAATAATCAAAAATCTCCCAACAAAGAAAAATCCTGCCCTGGCTGGTGTAGCTCAGTGGATTGAGCGTGGGCCTGCAAACCAAAGGATCATGGTTCAATTCCTAGTCAGGGCACATGCCTGGGTTGCAGGCCAGTTTCCAGCAGGGATGCACCAGAGGCAACCATACATTGATATTTCTCTCCCTCTCTCCTTCCCTTCCCCTCTAAAGATAAATAAGTAAAATCTTAAAAAAAAAAAAAAATCCTGGACCTCATGGTCTCACTGGTAAATTCTACCAAACATTTAAAAAAGAACTAATACCAATTCTTCTCAGGGTTTTTGGAAAATATTGATGAGGAGGGAACACATTGTAACTCATTCTAGGAGGCCAGTATTAATTACCCAAATACTGAAGTCAGACAAAGACCCTACAGGAAATGAAAATAACAGACCAATACCTCTTAGGAACTTTGATGCAAAAATCCTCAACAGAATTCCAGCAAACTGAATTCAACAACATATTGAAAGGATTCTGTATCATAACCAAGTGGAATTTATTCCTGGAATGCAGGAATAGTTCAACATATGGAAATCAATCAATGTAATACACCATGGATTGAAGGGAGAAAAAAGCTACATGATTGTTTCAATCATGCAGAAAAAGCATTTAACAATATTCAACACCCTTTCACAACAAAAAAAATACTCAACAAACTAGGAATAGAAGGAAACTTCCTAAACATAATACAAGCAATATGTGAAAAACCCACAGTAAATGTCACATACAATGGTGAAAGACTGAAAGTTCTAGCCAGAGAAATTAGGCAAGAAAAAGAAATAAAAAGTGCCAAAATTGGAAAGGAAGAAGTAAAATCATCTCTGTTCACAGATGATATAATCTCATATGTAGAAAACCCTAAAGATTCCACATACAAAAAAAAGCATGTTACAACTAATAAAATGTGCTCATTCTGGGAACACACATACTAAAAACTAATAAATGAATTCAGCACAGTAGTAAAATACAAGGTCAACACACAAAAATTAGTTATATTTGTATACAGTAACAAGGGGCAATCTTAAAAGAAAATTATTTTTAAATCCCATTTACAATAGCTTCAAAAAGAATAAAATACTTAGAAATTAACCAAGAAGGTGAAAGATTTGTACAATGAAAACAAAAAAAATATTGCTGAAAAAATGAAATAAGAGATAAATAAATGAAAACACATCCCATGTTCATTAACAAGAAGGCTTAATATTTGGTAAGATGTTAGTACTATGATTTCACTTATATGTGGAATCTAATGAACAAAATAAACTAACAAAATAGAAACAGACTCATAGATACAGAGAAAAGACTGACAGCTGTCAGAAGGGAGTGAGCAGGAGGCAGGGTGAAAAAGGTGAAGGAATTAGCAAAACAAAATAAAACAAACTGCATAGACAGACAACAACAGAGCAAAAAGGGGATGGGGGGAGGTAGGAAAGGGTAAAGAGAGGATAAATGGTGATGGAAGGAAACTTGACTTGGGTTGTGAACACACAATACAACATACAGATGATGTATTATAGATCTGTACCCCTGAAACCTACATAATTTTGTTAAACGAAGTCAACCCAATAAATTTTAAAAAATAAAAAAGAGATGACAATACAGAGAATAATTTTCTCATAAAAATGTTAATACTACTCAAAGTGATCTTACAGATTCAATTCAATCTCTATCAAAATATCAGTAATGTTTTTTGGGAAAAATCATCCTATCAATAGTATTAATAATACTATTTATTAAATACACCATGGAGAACAAAGCTGAAGGACTCACACTTCCTGATTTCAAAACTTACTACAATATAATTTTTGGAAAAAACATGGAAGAGGCCTTCATGACCTTGGAGTAGGCAAAGTTTGCTTAAATGGGACATCAACAAAGTACGAGTCATACAGAAAAATTGATAAATAGGACTTTAAAATTAAGAACTTTTGTTCATCAAAAGATCCCATTATGAGAGGAAATAGACAACCCACAGAGTAGATACTTTCAATTCATATATCTGACAAAGGACTTCTATCTAGAATCTGTTAAGAGTTCCTACAAAATCAATAAGATAGACAATCCAATAGAAAAATGGACAAAACACTTGAAAAGACACTGATAAAAGTTTATTGCCAAATAGCTGATAAACATATGAAAAAGGAACTCAACTCCATCAGTCATTAGGGTAATAAAAATTAAAACCATAATGTGATTCCTCTACATACAGATCCACCTGGATGCCTAAAATAAAGGAAACAAAATTTCATTGGTTAGTGAGAAGGTGGAGCAACCAGAAGTCCCATACAGAGATGGTGGGAATGTAAATTGGTACGCTTTCCAGCAATTCCACACTATGCCCCAGAAATTCCACTCTTTGGTATATACCAATGATAAAGCAACTGAACTACCTGGTATACACTGACCAGAAATGAGTTCAAAGATTCATCAAAAACATACTAGCATATCTGCAGCAGCACTAGTCAAATTAGCTCCCATTGCCTGGAAAAAAACAAAAATATACAGGCAGACAAACACCAGACTTCCTCTGGAGTTGTCTGACCTAAGCAGCCATCAGTACATACTACACTGCTCCCATAGTGTTAATCTCTGAAACCTCTTAGTTGACAAGTGTGGAGTTTTAGAGCATGGGCTCTGGTGCCAAACTGTGTTTGCATCCTGGGGCCACAGTTTTACTAGACACTTGATTTTGGTCATGTTACCTAAACTTTCTGTTCCTCTATTTCTTCATCTGCCAAGAGGAGATGGTAATGACAGCACTTTCCTGATATAGTTTTTAGGAAGACTAAATGAATTAATAAAGCATTCAGAACATTGCCCAGCATGTAGTAAACACTAAAAAAAGTTAATATTATTTATTAAATCTCTTCCATATGTTCTAGTGCCATGACATGGAATCAGAACAGATGGAACTACAAAAACACTATATTTGTTTTAGACTTGGCGAGGCACCAAAATACATGAACTAACTCTCGAAAGTTTGATAAACTCTAACTCCAGTGGTAGAGAATGTAAACACTGAGCTCAAACTGCTTTAATTATTTTCTGGTGATGCAGTAGTTTGTGTCTATATTTCTGACAAAACTTGTTGTTTGTATGTTATGTTATGTTTTGTTTTGGGAGGCAGAGGAGTTATGCTCATAATTAATGATATTATGTGATGATACCAATCTTTGTGTTTTTAAGGGTAGTGTGAATGTCTGGGTCATCTCTGTATTCTCCATAATACCTAGAATATATGGTAGTTGCTCAACAAATGTAATGAAAAGGGTAGGTACTCATTTATGATGTCCTCTAGAAACCAAGTCGGGTCATTGTTTTGTTATGCTTTTGTTTTCAAATTGACTAAAGAATAGACAGAGGAGGGAAGATGGCAGAGGAGTGAATGAAAGTCACACTGACCTCCTCCCAAGGCCAGTCTGGAACTACAACTCAATTGTGGAGAAACCACCCAGAACAAACAACTGAACAATAGCAAGAGAGAAGCCTTATAACCATGAACAGAGAGAAGAACAAGCTTTGGCACAACCTGTCTGGTAAGGAGTGTGGTAGAGACTTGAGAGGACTGACTGGGCACACACAGGTGGCAGTGCTGGAGGAATAATTAAGCAGCTAGTTGGATCCCCCTGAGAAGAATGGGGTCTAAACCCTAAGCTAGGATTCCCAGCTTAGAACACCAGTGCCAAAAAAGTACACAGCAGCAAAAAGCGGCAGGGCTGCAGAGACACAAGAGCCATTTAAAGGGCCAACACACAAATTTTCATTTGCAGGCACTTACCCTGGGCTCTGGCAAAGATGAGAGCAAAGTGGTCTCGTGACACCTGAAGAGAGACTGAGGATGGAAGTTTCAAGGAGAGAACTGAGAAAGTAGACACTGGGATCCCGGTACTGAACCAACCCCCATATGCAGCAACCATAGTACTAAGGCAGACCACTCCCCCCCCCCACCAAGCAGCAGCAGCCTGAGGGGAAATGATAGCCCCTACCCCAGGAGGGATTCAGTCCCATCCTAGGGTGCTTAAACCTGACTGCTGAGTGCAGAACGACCAGAATAACAATTGAAGGAGACAGACAGGGGCAGCCGATCCCTGGAAGTACGGAACAGGCTGCCTAAGGTCCAATGAGGTCAACATCTGACCTCACCAGAGGCAGATCCAGAAAAAAAAAATAGTGGTAAATACAAAAGGCTACTGAAATGGAAGCCACTGTGGTCTTCTTCATGATTTGCAATATTTTCTCTCCTGCATAGCTTTTCAACATTCATTTCTTGTCCAGCAATTTGTATGTATTAAGTCACTAGATTTTATACTATAGTGTATTTCAATTCACATATTTTGCCCCTCCCTCCTCTTAGCTCACTTTACCTTCCTCTTTCTTTGTATTATTTTCATTTCAAATTTTGTTTTCTCTCTAACTACAACTTGTTTCCATTCCATACTCTTACTATTTTCCCCCCATCCAGACACTCAAAACCAATTTTCTTGCCAAGGGTCATCTCACATCCTTTTCTCTGATCTTAAAATACCTACATTCTCCTCCACCTTTAAAAATGTTTGCTAGTTGGTTGTGGATAGGGTAGTTGTTGTTGCATTGTTTTTTTTTAAATTTTATCTCTAGAGCTTCACTAATTCTGTATTTCAAGTATCAATTTTTACTAGTTCCCTCTTGTACTCTTTATTTCATCTCGAATATTAATTTTGCCATCTTAGCCTGTTTTGTTTTCTTTTTTTATATTTTTCTATTTCTCTTTCATCTTGCTTTTTTATTTTTCTCTACTCTCCTTTTTTCTCATATCCCCAATTTTAATTTCTCCCTCTCTTAACCTGTTTTTTGTTCCTCAGTCTTAGTATTCCCTCTCCCTCATTTCAAAATCACCTCCCATTCCTCTAAAAATCTCTTCAACTTTTGTTTCTTTTCTCCCTCTTATTCTCATACTACCTATATTAATTTTAGCTCATTTGTTGTACCATGGTGGATCTTTCTCTCCAATTTGGCTCCTATATTTTTATGAATTATTTACTATTTTTCCTTCCTTTTTCTTTCTCTCCCTCACTTTATTTTATTTTATATTATTTTAATTTCTGTTTAAACCTAATATTATACACTTCCCTTCTCATGCTCCATTCCACATTCTTCATTCCCTTCTTTATTCATGAGGTCCATTTTACTTTCTCTCTTTCTATTGCTGTAACTCACAACTCTTGTTAGTGCTCCTCCCTCTCAAAATCATTTTTCTTTCAGTAGGTCATCTCATATCCGCTCTCCTTTCTTATGATAGTCTTAATCTCATTACATCCTTATTAATACTGGTTCATTTGCTGTTGATAGTGGGGTTGTGGTAGGGAGTTATATTTGTGGGTGCAAGTTTGATCCCTGGGCTTTGTGGTTTTCTTCTGGCAGCACCTGCACAACAACACACAAGACATGGTGTGCAGAGTGACCCTAAGTCAACCAGCTGGAGAGAAGGACTCACCAAGGAATGACCCAACAACAATCAAAACCCAACTATATCCATAGAACCAGCATAAAAGGCATAAAGGGCATCCCAAGAGCATCAAGTTCAGGTGATCAAGGAGACTGTACCACTGAATCTCACAGGCTTCCTACCATAGAAGTTCACACCACAATGTCAGAAAGTCAAAACACATCAATTTAAGAAGTAGAAGCAAACAAGAAGAGTCTCACAAGTAATGGGAAGACAAAGAAACAACCCCAATCAAAAGGAAAGGAGGAATCCTCAGAAAGACTGCTAAATGAAATAGAGTCAAGTCAACTATCAGATATTGAGTTCAAAACAATGGTTATAAAGAAGCTCAATGAGCTCAGTGAGAATAATAAAAAACTACAGAGAAGCTATGAGGAACTTACTGCAAAACATATTAGCAAATAAGAGTACATAGAAACAATCAGCAAGAACCAAGAAGGAATGAAGAAGACAATTTCTGAATTAAAGAACACAGTAGAAAATATCAAAAACAGGCTCAATGAAGCAGAGGATCAAACCAGTGAGCTGGAGGACAAGGTAGAAAAAAACACCCAGAAAGAGCAAGAAAAGGGAAAAAAGACTCAAAAGAATGAAGAGGGGTTAAGGGAAGTGCAAGACATCATGAAACAGAATAATATACATATAATAGGGATACCAGAAGGAGAAGAAGAGGAGAAAGGAATAGAAAACCTGTTTGAAAAAGTAATGATGGAAAAATTCCCTAATTTGATGAAAGAAAAAGGCATGCAAATCCAAGAAGCACAGAGAGTCCCAATTAAGATGAACCCAAAGAGGCCCACTTCAAGACACACAATTAGCATGGCAAAAATTAAAGACAAAGAGAGACTCTTAAAGGTAGCAAGGGAGAAACAGGAAGTAACATACAAGGGAGTTCCAATAAGGCTAGCAGCTGACTTTTCAACAGAAACATTACAAGCCAGAAGAGAATGCCAAGAAATATTCCAAGTAATGAAAAGCAAAGGTCTACAACCAAGACTACTCTACCCAGCAAGGCTCTCAATTAAAATGGAAAGTGAAATAAGGAGCTTCCCAGACAAAAGAAGGCTAACAGAATACATCTCCACCAGAACAGTACTGCAAGATACGCTAAAGGGACTCCTTTAAGAAAAGGAAGAAAAAGAGTGACAGAGAAAGGAACAAAGGTACAAAGGGAGTAAAATGGCAATAAATAAGTACCTATCAATAATAATCATAAAAGTAAATGGATTAAATGCTGCAATCAAAAGACATAGGATAGCTGAATGGATTAGAAAACATGACCTGCACATATGCTGCCTACAAGAGACCCACCTCAGAACAAAAGACCTACACAGACTGAAAGGTTATATATATATAACCTTTATATATATATAACCTTTCATCCCAAAGAAGCAAAATACCTATTCTTTTCAAATGCACATGGAACATTTTCAAAGATAAACCACAACATAGGACACAAAACAAGCCTCAACAAATTCAAGAAAGCTGAAATCATATCAAGTATCTTCTCAGACCACAAGGGCCTGAAACTAGAAACCAACCTCAAGGAAAAAACTCAAAAGCACTCAAACTCAGGGATATTGAATAGCATGCCATTAAACAATGAATGGGTTAAGAATGAAATCAAGGAAGAAATCAAAAAGTTTCTGGAAATAAATTAAAATGAACTCACAACAGTCCAAAACTTATGGGATACAGAGAAAGTAGTCCTGAGAGGGAAGTTCACAGCAATACAGACCTACCTAAAAAAAGATAGAAACATTTCAAATAAACAACCTAACCCTACATCTACAACAACTGAAGGAACAATAACAAAAACAGCCCAGAGAAAGTAGAAGTAGGGAAATAACCAAGATCAGAGCAGAATTAAATGATATAAAGACTATGAGAGAGATTACATAGAGGGATTACAACTGATACCACAGAAATACAAAGGATTGTGAGAAATTACTACAAAGAACTATATGCCAAGAAATGTGAAAACCTGGGTGAAATGGACACATTTCTAGAAAAATATCTCCCAAAACTGAATGAAGAAGAAGCAGAAAGCCTGAAAAGACCAATAACAGCTGAAGAAATCGAAGCAGTAATTGAAAAACTCCCAGTACACAAAAACCCTGGACTGGATAGTTTCACAAGAGCATTTTACAAAACAATAAGGAAGAGTGAATCCCTATTCTTCACGGACTATTACAAAAAATCCAATAAAAAGGAAGACTCTTAAACTCTTTTTATGAGGCCAGCATCATCCTAATCCCCAAACCAAACAAAGACACAACAAAAAAAGAAAACTACAGGCCAATATCACTAATGAACATAGACATTAAAATCCTCAACAAAGTACTGGCAAACCACATCCAGCAATACATCAGAAAGGTCATACATCATGATCAAATGGGATTCATCCCAGGGATGCAAGGATGGTATAATATTCACAAATCAACAAATGTAATACATTACATAGACAAAAGGAAAGACAAAAATCACATGATCATATCAATAGATTTGGAAAAAGCATTTGATAAGGTACTGCACCTATTTATGATAAAAATGCTCAGCAAGGTGGGAGTAGAGGGAGGATACCTCAACATAGTAAAGGCCATATATGAGAGACCTACAGCTAACATTATACTCAATGGAGAAAAACTAAAAGCTTTCCCCTTCAGATTGGGAACAAGACATGGATGTCGGCTTTCACTACTTCTTTTCAACATAGTGCTAGAAGTCCTAGCCACATCAGTCAGTCAATAAAAAGAAATAAAAGGCATACAAATTGGAAGGGAGGAAGCAAAACTGTCATTGTTTGCAGATGACATGATAGTATACATGGAAAACCCTATAGACTCCACCAAAGAACTATTTGACCTAATAAGTGAATTTGGCAAAAGAGCAGGATACAAGGTCAATATTCAGAAATTGAAGGCATTTTTGTATACCAACAATGAAATATCAGAAACAGAAATCAGGAAACAAAATCCCATTTGCTATAGCAGCAAGAAAAATAAACTACCTAGGAATAAACTAACCAAGGAGGTAAAAGACCTGTACTCAGAAAACTACACAACACTGAAGAAAGAAATTAAGGAAGACCCAAACAAATGGATTGCTCATGGATTGGAAGAATTAAGAACATCAAATTGTCCATACTACCCAAAGCAATTTATAGATTCAACACAATCCCATTAAAACACCAATAACGTATTTCACAGATATAGAACAAACATTTCAAAAATTTATATGGAAACAAAAATGATCCTGAATAGCCTCAGCAATTTTGAGAAAGAAGAACAAAGTAGGAGGGATCACAATACCTGATATCAAATTATGTTCAAGGCCACGTTAATCAAAACAGCCTGGTACTGGCATAAGAACAGACACGTAGATCAATGGAATAGAATAAAGAGCCCAGAAATAAACCCAAGTCTTTTGGGTTAATTAACCCAAGTCTCTACAGACAGAGAGGGCAGGAGCATAAAATGAAGTAAAAATGAAGAAAAAAAATCTCTTCAGTAAATGGCGTTGGGTGATCTGGACAGCTACACGCAAAAAAAATTGAAACTCGACCACCAACTTATGCCATACACAAAAATAAACTCAAGATAAATAAAAGGCTTAAATATAAGTCATGATACCATAAAAATCCTAGAGGAGAAGATAGGCAGGAAAATCTCAGATATTCCACGAAGCAATATTTTCACTGATATGTCCCCTAGAGTAAGGGACATAAAGGGACAAATAAACAAATGGGGCTTCATCACAATAAAAAGCTCCTGCATGGCTAAAGAAAACATTAGCAAAATGAAAAGGGAACCGACTATATGGGAAAATATTCTTGCTAATGATATCTCAGACAAGGGTTTGATCTCCAAATTATATAAAGAACTCATACAACTCTATACTAGGAAGACAAACAATCCAATTAAAACATGGGCAAAGGACCTGAACAGACACTTCTCCAAAGAGGACATAGAGATGGCCCATGGGCATATGAAAAAATGCTCAACTTCACTAGCCATCAGAGAGAAGCAAATTATAACCACAATGATATATCACCTCATACCAGTCAGAATGGCCATCGTTAAAAATCAACGAAGAATAAGTGCTGGCCAGGATGATGAGAAAAGGAACCCTTAGTACACTGTTGGTGGGAATGCAGACTAGTGCAGCCACTGTGGAAAACAGTATGGAATTTCCTGAAAAAACTAAAAATGGAAATGCCTTTTGACCCAGCAATTCTGCTGCTGGGAATATACCCAAAGAATCCAAAAACATCAATTCAAAAGAGTTTATGCACCCCCATGTTCATAGCAGCACAATTTACAATAGCCAAGATTTGGAAACAGCCTGAAGTGCCCATCAGTAGATGAGTGGGTAAAAAAACTGTCATACATTTATACAATGGAATCCTACCTTTGCAACAGCAAAAGCCAGTCCGTGAAATAAGCCAACTGGTGAAAGACAAATACCATATAACCTCACTTATAAGAGAAATCTAATGAACAGAATAAGCTAACAAGCAAAATAGAACCAGAGGCATAGAAACATAGAACAGACTGACAGCTGTAAGAAGAGGGGAGCAGGGAGGTGGGGACTGATCCAAAGGTGAGGGGTCAGTCATGGAACATATATGAAGGTTCGTGGACATGGACAATGGTAAGGGGAGTGATTATGGAAGTATGGTGTGGGCTGGGTGGAGGTGTAGTGAAGGGGGAAAAAGTGGCATAACTTTATAGCATAAAAAATAAAATTTAAAATTTAAAAAATTCTATTCTTTTTTTTCTTTTTAATCATTTTTATTAATGTTTGAATACAATCGTCTCCATTTTCTCACTACCACTTCCCCCTGTCCCACCCACCCTCACCTCCCACCCTCAATCCTACCCCTCTTTGGCTTTGTCCATGGGTCCTTTATACACATTCATTGATGACCCTTTCTCTTCTTTCCCCATATGTCCCTCCACACTTCCCTTGGTTACTGTCAGTTTGTTCTTGATTTCAATGTCTCTGGTTATATTTTATTCACTTGTTTGTTTTGTTAATTAGGTTCCACTTAGGTGAGATCATATGGTATTTTTCTTTCACCGTCTAGCTTATTTCACTTAGCATAATGCTCTCCAGATCCTTCCATGCTGTTGGGAAGAATAGGAGTTCCTTCTTTCTTTCTGCTGCATGGGAATCCATTGTGTAAATGTATCCCAGTTTTTTTATCCATTCATTTACTGATGGGCACCTAGTCTGCTTCCAGCACTTGGCTATTGTAAATTGTGCTGTGAACATTGGGGTGCATAGATTCTTTTGAATTAGTGTTTCAGGATTCTTAGAGTATAATCCCAGCAGTAGAATCCTTAGGTCAAAAGGCAATTCCATTTTTAATTTTTAGAAGAAATTCCATGCTGTTTTCCACAGTGGCTGCACCAGTCTGCATTCCCAACAGTGTACTAAGGGTTCCTTTTCTCATCATCCTGGCCAGCACTTATTCTTTGTTGATTTTTAACGATGGCCATTCTGACTGGTATGAGGTGATATATCATTGTGGTTATAATTTGCTTCTCTCTGATGGCTAGTGAAGTTGAGCATTTTTTCATATGCCCATGGGCCATCTCTATGTCCTCCTTGGAGAAGTGTCTATTCAGGCCCTTTGCCCATGTTTTAATTGGATTGTCTTCTGGTGTTGAGTCATGTAAGTTCCTTAAATGTTTTGGAGATTAAACCCTTGTCTGATGTATCATTGGTACATAAGTTCTCCCATACAGTCGGCTCCCTTTTCATTTTGATAATGCTTTATTTAGCCATGCAGAAGCTTTTTAATTTGATGTAGTTTGTTTATTTTTTCCCTTTATATCCCTTGCCCTAGGAGATACATCAGCAAAAATATTGCTGTATGAAATATATGAAATTTTACTGCCTATGTTTTCCTCTAGGATTTGTATGGTATCACAACTTATTTTTAAGCCTTGTATCCATCTTGAGTTTATTCTGGTGTATGGTATAAGTTGGTGGTCTATTTTCACTTTTTTGCATGTATCAGCCCAGTTCTCCCAACACTATTTATTGAAGAGACTGAGATAGGTAGAAATTGAACTTGAGGTATGGAAAGAGAAATTACTTTCCACTGGAAAGCTGTTTGTTCTAAAGTTAGCAAAAAATGACACATATTTCTTTAAAAACAAAATATGATTTATCCAAAGAATTTACTAAATTGCCCCTAAATAGGTGATGGTATGCTACATAATTTCTGTTTTATAGTAGCTCAGCATTAACTGACATGAGGGACCTCAGCTAAACCAAAAAGAAATTAATACCAGAATTTTAAATGTGCAAATTGAAAAAGAAAAGAAATTCTAGTTAAACATTATGAAAAATTCAAAAATTATTAAGATGATCAACCTGGACCATCAACCCAGCACAACTTTAATTCATAGTTATTTTAACTTTTAATATAGAAAGAAACATTAAACATTTTAACTTAAACATTTTTAATGTTTAAAAATAAAAACATTTTAATAATACAAAATTAATTTTAATAAAAAGTAGTTAAGTCATTCATAACAATAACAGTCTAGCTGGATTTGTAGCTCTTAGACTTTAAAATAATTTAATAAACCATTTCTTGGCATCAATAATATCAATGAACAAATTGATATTGTTCTGAGCACTTTAGATATTCTGCCTCATTTAGACCTTCTTCTATTTTACCCATTTAAAAAAACAAGTATAGTGAAGTTAAACTACATTCCCAAAGTCACAGAGTTAATAAAATTGCAACTTGGGTCTGACCAACTACAGGTCTGTAAAGCAAATCCCCACTCTCCACCCAAATATACATATATTTCTCAATACAGCTAGATTTTTCCCCTCTCATTGTCACCTAGAATGAAGCAACTTTTACAGTAGTGTTTCTTTGTTTCAGTTTTCTACTAGAAGCCTGAATTATTTTAATCAGGTTTTAAAGTCCCCAGTCACCCTTCGTGTGCTAAACAGAGATCATTTCATTTGATCTCATATACATTAGCATTCACACTTACCCTAAACTTGCTAAGTCATCCACATCCAGGGAGGAAGAAAGGTGGTTGACAGATGGAGCCTGCTCTCAGTCATTTGTTGTTGCTGTTATTAGTTTTTCTTTTTATTACTCAAGCTTGACATGGCATTTTCTTCAACTGTCACAACAAAAGTTCTTCTAATCAGTTTCAGTTATGTAAATTTTGTTGTCTATTGAGTAACTTCTCCAGGATCTTTCCCTTTTCAGTTTTCATCATTGCAGATCATTGAGGCGAAAATAACTTATTGCGTCTTGTCAAAGGGATGCTTGATTTGGGGGCAGGCAGCCAAAGTTTCCCAAGGAGAAGCCAAGATGCTAAGAGGGGAAGCCTAGGTTGGGGAATTTTGATAGTCAGCAATACCCACTAAAGTGCTGACCAAAAAGCTTCATCTCACTCTTATGCAAAAACTTCACACGTTAAATTCAGTTCTCAGACTGGATAAATATAAGCTGGAATTATTTTTGTAAGCTTTCTCAAGGTCCAAATATTTATTTCATATCTATGGAAGCATCTTTCATGTCTATGACAACATAAACAGTGTGTTGACCCAGCAATTCCACTGTTGGGAATGTACCCTAACAATCCTGAAACAGCAATTCAAAAGAACTTACGCACTCCTATGTTTATAGCAGTGCTATTTACAATAGCCAAGCACTGGAAACAGCCTAGGCGCCCATCAGTAAATGAATGATCAAAAAACTGTCATGCATTTACACAATAGAATACTGTGCAGCAGAGAGAAAGAAGGGGCTCCTACCCTCTGGGACAGCATGGATGGAACTGGAGAATATTGTGCTAAGTGAATAAGCCAGTCAGTGAAAGACAAATGCCATATGATCTCATTTAAAAGAGAAATCTAATGAACAAAATAAACTAATGAGCAAAATAGAAGCAGAGATATGGAAACATGGGACAGACTGACAGCAGCCAGAGGGGAAGGGAACAATGGTGGAAAGAAGGGGAAGGAACCAAAGGACTGGTCGAAGGACAGGCATGAATGATGCATGGATGTGGACAATAGTGTGGGGACTGACTGTGGGAGCAGGGGGTGGGCTGGGTGGAAGAGGGCAAAGGGGAAAACTTTGGACAACTATACAAAATAACAATAAAAAGAAGAATGATGTAATTCTGCTAGGTAAAAAAAAAGCAACTAGTGGATTGATTTGGTTCATTTGTTTGTTTAGTATAATATCATTTACATCATGTGGATCTGAACACATAGCTGCTTAATCAGAGGCCATAAATGACCTGATCATGCTTCCACATACTAGAGCAGTGCTGGGGGTGACACCAGTGAGAAATGGGGGAAAATTAAATGAAAAATTAAGTCAAATCTGTTGGGTTCAAGTCCAGACTGAAAGCTAAGTGTGGCTGAATTTATTTACTGAAACTTCCTCACCACTAATTTTGGCCTTATACACTGAGAATTATCATTACCTTCAAAATATGTAAATTTCATGCCCTGGGAGGCAAGTAATTGAGCTCAGGCTTTTAAAGACTATAATTTATTCTTTTAGAATAGGTAATATATTCACATAATTCAAAAGTCAAGGGATTATACCAGTAAAACTCTCCTACTGGGAACCCAATATGCCACCAAAGACAAGCGGTTTTATATGCATCCTTTCTGATATGTGTGTTTTACATATATGACGAATATACATCTACATTTTTCTTTTCAATAATGCAAAATGTATATCTAGAAGAACACATAGTGTACATAATATACTAAATTAGCGAGTATACATACTAAGTACCTAGTATGCAAAGTAAGTGTTTGCAGCACATACATTGTATGCACACTGTAGCGTACAGTAGCATGCCATACTCTGTTCTATAACTTCCTTTTTTAACAATAAATATATCTTGGAGATCTATTTCATATCAGTGCAGAAAGAACTTCCTTACTTGTTCACATGGCTAGCTAATATAGTATTCTATTGCTTTGATGTGCCACCACATTTAATCAGTTCCCTATTGATGGACATTTGGGTTGTTTCCAGTGTTTTGCCACTATAAATAAGGCTGTAATGAATATCCCTATACATAAGTCACATTGTGTGTATGAGAATATAGCTGTAGGGTTAATTTCTACAAGTGGAATTGCTCTGGCATTTATAATTTTGATAGATATTGCCAAATTATCCTTTTCAGAGGTTGTACTAATTTATATTTCCACTAGAAATATAAGGGATCAAAGATTTCCTTCAATCATTAAATTTATCTTTTATGAAAAGAAGAAATGCTGTTTTCTATACTGCTATGGTCTGAATGGTTTGGTCCACCCCTCCCCCAAAATTCACATGTTGAAGTACGAAACCCAAAGAAGATGGTATTAGGACAATGGGCCTTTTGGGAAGTGCTTAGGTCATGAGGGTGGAGCTCTCATGAATGGGATTATTGTTCTCATGAAAGAGACCCCCACAGAGATCCCTTGCTGTCCCCCACATGAGTACACAGGAGACAGGAAAAGGGTCCTGACCAAACACGACCCTGCTGATGCCTTGATCTTGGATTTCCCAAACTCCAAAAATGTGAGAAATGAAATCTTGTGCTGTTTACAAGCCACCTAGTCTGTGCTGTCTCCTTAAGGCAGCCTGACTGGACGGGGACACACATCATCAGAGGCAGGCATCTTCTCCATTCTTCAGGGTCCAAGGAGAATCTGGCTGCCTTGCCAAAGGTTTCCTAGCACCTGGGGTTTCCTCCTTCCTCTCTTTCACAACATTTCTTGTCATCTCTTTTCAGTTCTGAGACATTTTCTTAAAGTTTCATACTCTCTGACACTTTAATTATTACTTAGTTCTTCACAAATGTATGTGTTGTCTTGTGTGGCGTGTTCTGCCCGCAGGGCCCCCCTGTCCACCACGGATGAACATAACGCTACCAAGACATGATTTGCCTGGGGAGGAAAGTGGCTAGTCTCTCAAGGGAGAAAGGCCCTGAGTCCTTACCTCAAATGGTATTTATTAGGTTCATAACACACAGGGATTCAGGTAAAGCTCATCAATCAATGTCAGGTGGAAAGGATCAAACAACAGATTACATATCAAAGAAATCTGAGGGCTTAATTGGAGTCAGTGTCTGTCAGGTAAGGGGGTTGCAGAAACTTTAGGAGACATACTCATTTCCTGCCCGGCCCCTTATCATATGAATGAGAGCACTCTTAGCAAAGCAGGCTTCACAGGATTTTACTAATTCTTTCTTATGCGAATCACCCCAGAACCCACTCTAGCTGGCAGAGGGCTGCACCCACTCCCCATCAAGATTCAGGCTTAAGTGGATTAGAGCCAGGAAGTGCTTCTCCCAGATGGAAAGGGGGCTCAGGCTATGTCAAAATAGCCGGGGGGCGGGGGGTGAGGGTCCTTCGCCCTCACTTTGCTGCAGCCCCTGAGTCCTTCCTTGATGGCCTCCCACAAGTGATCATGTCTGGCATGGGTTGCCTCTCCTCTGAGGGGTCTTACCCATAGACTTTGACTAACTGACCAAGCGTTGGAGGCTAGAGATGGCAGAAGCAGCGCTCTTGCCAGGGAGATAAGCTTTGTTTCCTCAGTGGCTCACAGTCCAGTCACTCACTCAGCCTTAACCATGGGGGGCAGTTACAACTCCTGAAACCAGACAGAGTGGTTCCCAATGTTGTCTCCTCAGACTAAAGCTCCATGACTGGATGAGCCACATTTAATATTTCTTTAACTTTTCCCACAATGCACCATAAATGCCTGACCTAGAGAAGACGCCCAATAAGTAACTGTGACCTACTGGGCTGTCTGTAGAGAAATGTGGGAAATGTGAATGGACTTTCACATATTAAAGAATTTTCTACGTCTCAGTTTTGGCATGGGGTTGGACAGGGAAATTGACCCTCAGACTACAGAGAGAGAGCAGAGGTAGAGAGAAATACCCAGAGAAAAATCACATTAATGTGTTAAGAACTACTGCAATCCTGCCACAAAACCCTCTTCTGGTAAACCCATTTACTTCTTACCTTAAAAAATTATCCGCCCTCAAAATGTAGGCACTGGAACCCTGCATGAACTCATTACACCACAACTGTAGTCATCCTCAGGGATTTCAGAGCAGTGAATGTGAAAATGTGGGATCCTTTGGCTGGTCTTCAGCATAAAGATCATGCAAATTTAGAGACTGGGTGGATCTTCACCTCCCTTCATCTTGTAACAGGGTGCAGTCAAGAGGGGGACCCCAAATAGGGATTTGCAATGGTGTTTAAAAGAGCTTGGAGATGACTGGCTCCACACCACAGGGCCACACCTGCCTGGAATGCTGGCAGCTGTGGCCAATTGTGGGAGGAGCTGGATATGAGGACACAGAGGAAGATTGGTGCTGGGATTTAAACCCGGGCACTGCAGGCATTTGGTGTCTTTTGAGGACGTGTCTTTTCGGGGCCCACGTGGCTTTGGAAGTGCTCCCTTTTTGCCACGTGGATGGTGCCCGGAGCCTGAATCACAGAGTTCTGCTTCTTTCCTGAGATATGGTACCCCAGACTGAACAGAGGGAGAAGGAAGGACTGTGTGCATCTGTGGGTATTCTAAAGAACTTTAGTCTGTATTACTTTTAAATAAATAATAATTCCTTTCCTTTTTACCAATCTCTGGCATGTGAGAGATGTCTTTCCTCTGGTGGTGGGCAAAGCGAACCTAGTACAGGGGAGGAACCCCCAGAGAAAAAGGGGGGTCTTTTAGATCGTTCAGCACCCCCCTGCACCCCGGTCTGTTCTGTAACAACCTTGCCTTCAACCAGGCTGCTGCTGCTCACTTCCTCAGGCCTGTCTTTGCAGTGGCTGTCCCTTAACATTTATGACCTACCCCGAACCCCAAATCATTCCTTTTGTCATCTGGCCTGAAAGGCTCTGATGAGGGATTGAATCCTGAAGTTGGGGGTGAGATTTCACTCCGTAGTCCAGACAGCGGCCCGTCTCCCCAGCCTGACTCCTCAGGAAGACAGAATTAGATGCTCACATTTTCTGCAAGAAGAGATCTCCTACAGAGGTCACACTGACTGGAAAGAGGAGATGGGAAATCTGTGTTTACCGATGTTTCCTCCCATGGAAATGGATATTCTAAACTTCCTGTCCATACAATTGTGTTTTCTACTCTAGAATCTGCAATCAGATCATCAATTAGTGGATCAATGGAACCAAAATATGATAGCTTCACAACAATTAGGAAACTAAGTAGTGTGTATTTCAGCTAATGCTTGGCTACTTACTGTCCATTCAAAATTAATGTCACAGTCATATGTCATATAATGTCACAGTCATATAAGACATATGACTGTCTTATGACATTAAGTCATATATAAAATACTCTTAAATGGCCACTTTATATTTTTTCTGCTGAGGGAATGACATAAGTAAAAAATCAGCCAGAATTATAATAAAAATTCTTTTTTAAAGTTTTCCCATAATATTACTGTAATTATGCAGTCATATTTACTTTTGCCTATTTAATGGTCCGATTTTCCTGAACTTTGCTGACTTGGCAGCCATCCAGGTAAATGGGATTCCCTTGTTTGCTACACCTCATCACTGGTTCGTGGCATTAAATGAGATACTGGATGTAAATCTCAGTACCTGGCATAGAGTACATGCTCAATAAATGGTAATTATCATGATTATTAATGATAGACCCCAACCATTAACAATTGCTTCTAAACTGCCAAACTTTAGCTTTTTAAAAATATAAACTATGGAAATATTTAAATTATAATAGGGATATGTTGGTTTATTATACTGATTTCCTTGAAACTTTGGAGTCCTGGGGTAGGAAAAAATTATAAAAACAGAATGTATGTGTCTTCACAAATTTGGCCAAGGATATCAATGGTGCAAAAATTAATTTAAAATCCTAAGTTTTAAAGATGTAATAATCTATGTTTTCTAAAAACATTTAGACAAAAATACATTTGACCCATTGTGGCAGATAGTTACATGTTTATAAAAGGAACTGAAATAAAAGTTTTATTTTTTTTTACAACCTGCATTTTTTTAATGTTTTTATTGTTTTATTTTATTTTTTTAACAGTACAATTTTTTTTTGTTATTCAAGTACAGTTTTCTGTCTTTTACTCCCATCACAGTCCACCCCCACAATGCTCCCCACCTCCCTCCCATTTCCACCCCCCTTAGTTTTTGTCCATGTGTCCTTTATACTTGTTCCTATTGAGATAAAAGTTTAATGAAAGCTTGTCATCCAATCTCAGGCTACCTTTTCTCTAATAAAGACCCCTCCAATGTTACAAAATTCCAGCCAGAGCCATGACCACCAAAGGCATCCAGGAAGACTAGTCAGAAAGCTGATATAGCCTGATGTCCAGCACCTGGTATAAGTATTACACCTTCATAATTTCTACAAGGACACTGATACTCTTGAAAAAACATGTAGAATATGACAAACATTCTTAGAAATGATTATCACCCTTTGAGAGTATCTGATTCAGAGAAATGATTAAAAATCTATTTAAAGTGAACTTGATGACTAATTAAGCTAGATGATATATTAAAAGTTCTACACTTCCTTGAGTGACAAGTGTTGTCATTTTGTTTTAAAACTGTGAATCTTCTTATGATGTCAAATTGTACAAGGCCTCAATTGTCAAATTGGCTTTGTTCTAGGTTTCTCACTTCCTTTTCAGAAACCAAAGACTGAAATACATCCAGCTTCATGTGCGTTGGCTCACACATCAATGTTTACTGATCCGAGAAGAGCACTCTCACAGAGGAAAGCCCCTTTGTTTCCCTATAGTTCTCCTGACCACTCCTCTTCCACACTCAGATCTTCAATTTGGATAACACAATTTTGACTTTTTCTTCTTCTTCTTCTTCTTCTTTTGGTTTTGTCCTAAAAGAAACTATTGAGTGAAGGAGAATAAAAATGTTGAATATGTTTTTTAAAAAATAACTTTTTGCTATTTTTCATCATGCAGGATTCAGGAGTGTGCTGTGTAGATACAGAAGCTATGAAAAGAAAAGAACTCGGAAGGAGGCTGTAGGTCTTTCAAGTAACTGTTTCCACTTGGATGTTAAACTGGGATGTTTCCTACCCCAGGACTCTAAAACATGCAGGAAATAAGAAAATGGTCATGCTGGTACACTGGTAACAAAATAAATAAGAGTATTTTATTAAATTAATAAAGGTGTATACAGTGACAATCAAATGCAGAATCAGGTATCATCTCTGCCTATACCATTTACAATGAAACACAAAACAAAGGGATAAAGTGCTTTATGAATCCAACACCACGAGATGGCATTAATACTCAGGAATGGGCTGCATGGCTGCATGTCTTGCTAAGCCAGGACCCTTGCTTGCACTTCATACAAATAAGAGATATTGTGCAAATAAACATGCGCTAAATAACAGAAGACATTCTGTTGGAGATTCTGTGTCTTCAGCCTTCACACATTAAAAAGCAAAGAAAGTTTTCCTTATCATCAATCCAGATAAATGGTTAAGAGTGAAGGAACATCCTAGGAGCTCCTAAGAGGGCATCTGAACTGCAATACCTTTGGAAGGTTACTCTTAAGAGGCCTGTGTAGTGATGAGAACTGGTAGGACTCAAGGGTTTAAGCCCAGCCCATGGGCCTTCCCTGGCACAGATGAGGGTCTAGGGTCAAATAGTCTACCAGAATTTGCAAAAAGAATGTGCAATTTTATAAGCACAACATCAAAGTCAAGTTTATATCCAAGAGAAAACAGAAAAAAAACACACAAATAAGTTCCAGACATAATTCTGTCATACAGGATTGATAATAAAATTACCCTTCAGGAATAAGCTGACCCAGTATACCCTAGAGAACCCATGAGTCCCATTTTGAGAAAGACAAAATAAAGCAAATCCAAACTCAGTCATAAAGCAGGTACTCAATGAATGCTGACTGTCTGCATGTTGATGTGGTACATAGTTAGCACGCGCGAATCTTAGGAAAGATACTAAGAGGCTACAGAAAAGATGGCCTGGAAACTAACAAGCCACAGTGCATGACCTCTGGGAACTTCAGATTTGGTCCGGCCGCTCTATAAGAAATAATGTATAAATAAAAATAGCAAAGTGCACAGCAGGCACATAACGTGTTACCACTTATGTGAAAAAGGGTAAGAAATAAAAATACATACTATGTATACATAAACATTTCCACATATGCTCATAGAACATTTTCAGAAGAAAAATAAACAAAAGGCAAGAGTGGTTACTTCTAGAAAGGGAAGCTGATGACCACAAGGATAGAATGGGGACGTTTCGATGTCTCCTAACGGACTTTCTGAATTTTGAATCATGGAAAGGTATAAACTCAAAATTCAACTGCACTTAAGTAAAAAAAGAACTGCTAAGTAATACCAGACACTATGTATATAAATAGGCATCAGGTTGTACGGCAAAGGCAAATAAATCAGGGGTAAATATAATGAGAGAAAACTAATTCAAGAGTCACTTTCTACAGTTTTTTTTTTAAATATTGGCATCTTAAGAACCTACAAATATTGACATCTCATAAACTAAAATTGCTTTGTTAAAGTATTTTCAGTTGTCCAGGAGCATACTGACTGGCCACCCAGCGTAACCTCACTTGCTTTGGCAGCACGTCTAGACTTCATTCCTCACACTACCATTCTCCTCCAACACCGTGTGCTGTGACCCTGCACTGAAGTGTAATGATAAACTCTCTCATCCCCCCCCACCCCATTAAGCTAGGAGCTCCTTAGGGAAGGTACTGTGCCTTGCTCACATCTGTGGACTCCCTGCCTGGCACAGTAATGGGCATGCAAGGGCATTTCCTAAATGTTTGCTCAATGAATGAATTCCTTCTTCTTTTTTTTGAATTAATTTCTTAAAGTAAAACACAGCTGTAGATTGTATTCTAAAAGAACAGTGGTGACAGTCCCGGAAATCTGAGGTTTGCTACTTATCAATCCCTCAGCTGTGAAATGGGTAAAAATTGAGTTTTCCTCAACACATTTGTTACAGAGATTAAATAAAATTATGCCTGTAGGATACCATGTAGTTGTAAAGCTGATATTTAAATGCAACAGACACTATGGTAATGTATCTTACCTCGAAGTCTAAGAATAAGATTATTGAAACATTTGAGGTCTCATGATAAGATTACTCAAGCCATCCAAAGTATCAATGAGTTAAATAGGGTAATATCCTATACAAACCAATGGTTTGCTCTATATGCTTCTTGGATACCAATAATTACAAAGGATACAAAGCACCTTACAAATATTATACATTCTACTGGACACATATAAGTGGTGAGTTTAGTTTGGTGACACAATTTTAACTTATGCTACAATATATCTTCAAAAGAAATCATTCATAACCACACTCACATGACAAGACCCCAAAGACGCAAAATAAATAGAAATAACTCATATTCAAATACTGTTGCAACACTGGGACTCTCGCTCACACAGAAGATCATTCAAGACATTGAGTGAAGGCAAAGGGCACTCCTGCAGGAATTGACCATTAAATCAGGGAATCTCAACTTGTTTTCCTAGGATGAGCGATGGACAATTTACACGGAGGCTCATCGTTCAGAAGTGTCCTTTCTCCCTTTCATATGCACCGATGAGACTCCCAGTCATTTTGAGGTATCGAGGTTTCCGTCCAGGCCATATTTTCTAACTCCATCTTTCTTTTAAGTTCTACATCGTCTGCTGCCCACTGGCCCATTGCGTACTCTGGTCATCCTCAGCCCGGCAAACCCAAACCACAGGCTGAGCAGCCCTGCTTTAAGATCAGAAGTTGCAATGCTGGATTACGTCTCCTCAAATTGTGTATCTGGAGAGTAAAAAGAAGAAACACTTTATATCTGCTAGATGATGTAATACATTTGCAAGAAGATAAAGAAGCATATTATATTTCTGCCCAAATATCTTTACTTGACAAAGGGTGAATGACCATCCCAGTTTGTTCAGGACTCTCCTGATTTTAAAACTGAAAGTCCCATGTCCTGAGAAAGCACTTAGTCCTGGGCAAACGGGGATGGCTGGTCACCCTAGGATAACCCCAGCAGCATTCACTAATTGGCTTTACAACACAGAGCAGTGCTATGAAACCGCATAACGAACATTTCCTGAGCTTGTCCAAGCTAATTAGACTACTTTAAACTTGGGCTTCTTGTGAAGTTTAGTTCCTAACTACATTAAAAATAATTGAAAACCTTAATATAAATTTCTTCTTTATTCAATCAGCTGGGTGAGGGCTTTCTGACCTTTTATAAATGTAGACATTTGTGGCAAAATGGAATTAAGCAGATAGATTAAGACAAAGGTTCTATGGTCAAGACAGTGGGCCTCAAAGCCTGACTTTTTCATTTACCAGCTATGTGTTTGGGGGCAATTTACATTATCTTCTTGGCCCTGTATTCTCTACTAGAAAGTGGGGATAATCCTAGTATTTACCTCCTTGATTTGAGGGGTGGGAGGGAATTAAATGAGGTGCTTCACATGAAGCAACTAACACAGTTCCTTAAACACAACACAACTTCTATTTACCTGTCTATCTCCCATCTACGTAAGTCAGCTTGGCCCCCAGATGCAGGGCGAAGTGAGGATACAAAGCAATAGAAACCTATCAGAGAGAAACCATCTCCTCCCGGGCTCAAGCTTCCCCGACGCCCCTCCCCACCAACGCCCCACCCCAACACACACACAGAGCTGCTGGCATTCTTTACTCCCCAGAGCCATCCCTAAATCTTCTCCGACTGTGGGGAAAGTTCTTACATTAGAGTGGTGAGACAAAAAGAAGCTAGCAGTTCCAACGAAAAGAGGGATTATGACCGATAGATTTCTCCTTGTTATTACTTTAGCTTTTTGTTTCCTTGTCCTTCAATTTCTCAATCCCCGCTAATATTCTTACCATTTTGTTTCTTTGAGTTCACGTCTCCAGTGCCACATTTTTCCACATCCATCATTCTCACTTGAAAAAAAAAATCATTTTTATTTCCACAAAACACAACTCTACATCCTACACAGTGACTCAAGTTTAAATTCCAGGTTCCTATGAAACATTTTTAATCCCCTGGGAAATTGAGTAGACTTCCTTATTTCACAGGTCTCAACCCCTGAGATTAATTCAATAGTTTAGGGCATATGCTTTTGCTCCTAGATTTCTTCAGGAGTATATACTTTTATTTTCCATCCTTCCCTCAGAGATGGACCATATACTGAGGTGCTTTATCATGCATTGGTTTTCTAGCCATTTCTAATGCCAACTAATTATTTTCCACAGGGAAATATTCAAAATGCAAGTTGGTAACAGTTACTTCGTTGGACAAATCAACTCTGGCTCAGGGTCTCACTATCATTAAAACTTGATGCTTATATTCGGCTGTCTCTGTTCTGCTAACTATCTATTTAGTCTTTAGAATCAGCAACCTTCACTCCTTCAATTACACAGCTTTCCCAGATCCAACCACCCTCTTAAGGGGTTGTGGGGAATTTCTCAATAACTACTGGAATTCCCTTCCATTTTCTACTTCCCTATTTGACATCAGATAACTCTATGCAAACCATCATTGGATCTTTTGCTATATTAAAGCACTGGAGAAATGTTTTCTCTGAGTCATCTTAAAATGGGAAGAAATGATTTGAATAGGCTCATTTTCCTGCACTTTAATTGTTGCCAGAGGTAAAAAGAAAGATAAACACATACCAATTATTTCAAAAATTACATGACACCCTGCAAAACACTCTATGATAAAATATCACAGCTCTACAGAACGAACTACTTTTTAAACATAAGGTGCCCAGAAACCAGCTCAGTACGCAACTAATGCAAGACTGAAATCCAACCAAACCAACGGGTATTTTTGTTTTTTCTCTCCTCTAAGTCTGTGGTTACTTGCATAATAGAGAGAAACTATGTGACACCATTCTTCTTCAACCTCTTATACACTCCTGTACACACGGATCTTCACCGGGCAATCCTGCTCAGCTTCACTGTAACTGCTATTAAACAGCGGAGTGTTTTGGGCCACCTTGAAAAGGCAAGTCAGGCTCCCCTGCAGTCATGACCCAACTGTCACTCCCTCAAAACTGCTACCACCTGTGTTCATGGCTGCCCCCTAACTCAGCTGATGCTGCCGAGCAGCAAAATGAGCAGGACTGGAGGAAGAGAAGGCACACAGGTTCACATGGTGGCATGGCTAAAATCTACCTTGCATAACTGAAAATTGGCCCTGAAAAAAAAAAGGCTAATAGGAAGGCAGCATTTCATAAGTTAGTGTTTCTTGGTGGAGGCACCACTAGCATTTTGGGTAGGACTGTTCCCCGTTACATGGGACGGCCCTGCACATCACAGCAGATTTAGCATTCTTGGCTCTGCCCAGTAAGTACCATTGTGATAACAATAGCACTCCCATGTAATTCCCCACATCTCCAGTAAAGACCATTGCAATAAAAGAAATACCATCTCTTTGTAGACAGAAGATGACCATCAGGGCTGTAAGTAACACAGGGATGGTTCCCAGAATTGCCAAGTGAGTCCTTCCTGGAACTCTAACTTGTTCTGAAAAACAAAACAAAAAGAAACTAAAAATAAAATTTTGATGTAAAGGGAGGGATCAAGAGAATATTATCCTTGAAATTAATTGAGGTTAGCTTTAGGTTAATTTTTTTTAATTTTTAAAATTGATTTTAGAGAAAGAAGGGGGAGAGAGAGAGAGAGAGAGAGAGAGAGAGAGAGATCAGTTTGTTATTCCATTTATTCCTGTATTCATTGGTCGATTCTTGTACATGACCTGACCAGGGATTGAACCCGCAACCTCGGCGTATTAGGACAATACTCTAACCAAATGAGCTACCAAGCCAGGCCCCACATTAGTTTTCTTAAATACCAAAAATTCCTGGCCAGTGAGTGGCTGGAATGGTGAGATGCCTCCAATATGAAAATGAGAGCAGCACAGAAAAGTGGAAGAAGCCCAAGCTTTGGAGAGATGGACTTGGGGCTGAATTCTGCTGCCACTGACGGGCTTTGACCTCTCTTGACAAGTCCTTTAACCAGCCTACAAAATGGAAAACACTACCTTTGAGAGGCTTATGTTTGTAAAGTGCTTAGCACAGTACCACGGGGAGTGGCTGCTCAGTACTAGACAGTAGCCTCGATTATTTCCCTCACTTTCGCTTGCTTTATTTATTTATTGTTGTTGTTCGAGTACAGTTTTCTGCTTTTTCCTCCCACCCTTCTCTACCACCCCAGCCCTCCCCACCTCCCTTCTATTTCCACGCCCCCCCATATTGTCCATGCGTCCTTTATAATTGTTCTTTAATATAGAAGTTAACAGCGTACTGTACATGACAGAGATGGAACATGAAGGCCAACTAGCACGGCCAAAGGATTAACCTGCCTGTGTCTGTGGTGATGATCAGGGATCAACAGTTGTCATCTTTTCTTTCTCCACAGTCTGAAACGCAGGACTTCTAATCACCAGAACCTCTCACCAGTCTCCTAATCTCTGTCTGCAGCCCCATGGCACACGATGCTCAGAGACTGCTAACCTCCCACCATCACTCACGATCGCTGACTAGTTAGTTCACGTTTAAAGCCACGACAGCAGTCAGCCTTTGTCTAATAATAGCTTATGGTCTGTAAAACCTGTTCCTACCTATTTTGAGGCTCGAAATCAGTTTATGAGTTAGGTGTGCCAGGTATTTCTGAAAAATCTCCAGGTTGTGAGGTAATAGACTGCAAGCAGTTGGGTGAGTTATCCTATGTCATCCCGCAAAACGTTGTTATAAACAGCTGTTCAAGGGCAGGGACCCACTGATGCAGCTTCTACCCAGCTGACTCATACCCCAAGAAGAGCATCTCTCATTATCTCAAAACTTCTTCTGTTCTTTTCATTCATAGGACTATCATGGATTATATTTCCCTATTGCTTTACTTTTCTACCCACTTTTTGGTTGTTTTCTCTGAAGTACCTGAAACTTTACTGTCAACATCTAGAGGGGGAAAGGGCGGTGAGAAGAGCTTCTCAGAATACCTCTGGTTTTATATCAACGTCATGCTTACCTACCTCACTTTTTCTAAAGGTCTGAGCCTTTCACCAGGCTGTATCCTGCCTTACCCACTTAATCGACTTCTGCAGGGTAAGGAGAGGGGGGAAAAAAACCGGGATCTGTGCAGGCAAGAGTCTCAAATCATTGTCATACACTGTAGCTCATTTATTCCTATGATAATCTTGCCCAACAGGTCATAACCCTATAGGGAAAGTGAAGCGTGTAGAAGCTGAGTAACTTGCAAAGGGACACACAGCCTTATGTCCTAGGCACTAAGCAGACCTCCTTGAGTTGAATGTCACAGACTACCTCGGGGAAGGCAGATGGGGAGGAGGACCTCCCCCATGTGGAATTAAATAGCAAAGTCCCTTTGCTTCTTGCCATAGGAACTCTGGAAAGAAAGGAGTTGCTTTATATGCTCAGATTTGAATTCCTGAAACATGGCCTGAATGGAGTGTTTGTCTCAGGTGCCCCCGCCAGATCTCCCAGCCACAAGACCATTTCTTACATGGATGAGATTGAGATATCCTATTTTCCTATCTGTTCCCTCAAGAATGTGAATTTATTCTTCTATGAGCCCCCAATGCTTGGAATGTAGGCCATATTCTATAACTATATACTGAATGTTTATTGAACAGCAACACGACTTGGATGAACAGAGGTGAGGAAGCAGGATGCATTTTGTACATACAGTGCTATTCACTCAACAAACAATGAATGCCTGTGATGAGCGGACATCATGCTCAGTGCCAGGGGAGAGCACTAGGCACGTTTTTAGTTGAGACATTCAGAATATTACCTGGGATGACCAACTCAGCTGTACTGTTGTCTTCAAGACCTGCTCTCCGAAAAGTGCAGTAGAAAACCTCGTTAGCTGTCGTGTTGATTTTGAGCGTGCTGGTCACATTGAAAAGTTTCTCCTCCCTGTTGGAACTGGTGATGGTGGTTTTGCCAGTCAGGACTTGATGGTCACTACTTGTCCAGATGACTTCAGCCTTGGGGTAACCCTCAGCCTGACATGTTAGCTCGTGTTCAGACGTGACTTCATCCACAGAAATTCTTTGGTTGATTTTGCGGTATGGGGCTACGTCATGAGCAAAAGAAAAGAAGTCAAGGCTTTCACTCAGCACAGAACTGGACGTGTGGCTTGGTATTGTCCACATTAGAAAGAATCGAAATCCAGGCTGGTTCTCATAGAAACAAGCTTAATGTTCAGATGTCTCAGCAGTGGAGACCCCCTGTTAGTTTTGCTTCACCTCTTCTATTCATACTTGGGCCAACTTTGGGCTAAAAAAACCAACCATATTGCTATAAATAACATTGCTATTTTGATTGGGCTCAGAGTAAATATGTAGATTAATTTTAAAAGCATTTTCATCTTTAAAACAGTAGTCTTTTTTTAAAAAGATTTTATTTATTTATCTTTACAGGGGAGGGGAAGGAGAGAGGGAGAGAAATATCAATGTATGGTTGCCTCTCATGTGTCCCCCACTGGGAACTGGCCTGCAACCCAGGCATGTACCCTGACTGGGAATTGAACTGTGATCATCTGGTTCGCAGGCCCACGCTCAAGCCACTGAGCTATGCCCACCAGGGCTAAACCAGTAGTCTTTCTACCCAGATATAAAATATGTCTGTCCACTTACTCAAGTCTTCATGTGTTTCTCAGTAAAGTTTTATAGTTTTTAAATACATGGGGCACATTCTTCTTAAATTTATTTCTGGATGTTTTGTTTTTGTTGTTACAATGCTGTCTTCATAAACATGACTCTGCAGCTGGCCAGTACTGTTTCTTAGACTAATGAATAAACAAAAAGTCCAATTCTGATGGCTATCTACTTTCTCAGCTTTAGGTCAACGATCAGAAATTAGGTATGAAAATAGTATGATGTCATTGTGAAAACTGATACATGTTCTTGGATACAATTTTTTAAGGTCTAAATATATTGTTATTGAAAAAGTTTTAGATTTACGGAAAAGTTGCAAAGGTAGTACAGAGTTCCTGTATACTTTCCACCCAGTTTTCCCCACTGTTAACATCTCACTTCACCATGGCACACTTCTAACCAAGGAACTGACATTAGTATGTTGCTACTAAGTACACTTCACACTTTGTTCCATTTCACTAGTTTTTCTCTAATGTCTTTTTCTGTTCTAGGATCTCATCCAGAATAACACATTATAATATTTGTTTTTTAAACTTTTATTATGCTGGTGATTTTAATAAATCATTTAAATAATTATTTGCATGGAAGAAAGTTCGATTAAATTTTAGATTATTGGTTTGGGGCCCTTTTGGGATTAAGGTACCCGGGGTACTTACTATATTATTCAGTGCATTTATATCACTGAAGATCTTCACTCATGTTTGTCCAGTACAAGCATGTTAACATGTCATTATTCTGTTGCTATAATCTTTATGTTACTCCTAATACTTCAGTGTAACCACCACTGGTCCACCTGGAGCCTTAACTCTGTATTCCCTTCATACGGTCATAACAATAGTTTTGTGATACAATATATTCCCAGACACTTAATACAGCCAGGAACAAGCTAAACTGAAATAATGATGTGATATTTTTGTGCTCTTACATCAATAAAACCACAAATGAAAACATTGAAAAATCAACATAATCACAGTTTGAAGGTACATAAATAACAGTTCCTATGAATACTTGAGTCCTCAACCTTGTATCTGCTATGTTTAAGAATCATAAAAAACAAACCCACTTATTCACTTCATCAAATAACATTGCCAAAACAGAATCTAGTTCATATAGCACATAGCTTGATTTCCAGACAATTAAACTTTCAAGCCTAAAATCACAGTTAATGCTAAAGGGTTAAAGGTAAAACATTTGCTTGCACACTCTGACATTTTTAATGGTACAAGAATAAAGGAGAATGTTGTTTCATGACTAGGCATATACATAAATGTGGTACGTCTATAAGGGCCCAATAAATGAGTGGATCCATTCTACTCATTGATTAAACACCTACTACATTGGTCTCTGAAGTGGGACACATGTATTGGAGTACAGAAAGAAAATATTAGAATGTCCACTTATAGGTATTTTTATCATAACAAGAAATAATTTAAGTTTAATAAGCATAGCTGATTGACACTGGCCCTCACTTTGTGTGCCATGTGAGGGTCTTGTGGGAAGAGAGGAGTTTTCTAATATCGGAGGGAGAAGAGTGACTTATTTGGGCTTATGGCTTTTCAGATTCTCTTGACTAATTTTAACTAAACTAATCTGCTTACAAAATAAACAACTAAATAAAAATTTTTCCTACTGAAACTGAGGATAAGAGCTAATGCTAATAATTCAAGCACAAACCAAAAGGAAATGTCAGAGTGACAATTTTTACCATCACCTCATGAAGTTAAACTAATAAATACCTAATTGAACCTGATAAGGTATTGGTTAAAATAAAACCTCAAAGTTATCAAGACCTTTATTAATGATGAATTTCATCTAAGGAATATTATGCCTTAAAATATTAGTTAATGACAGTGAAGCATCATCATTAGCAAGAAATTTTAAATATTTCTTACTAAATTTTTTCATCCTTCTAAATTTCTATTTTTGTACATTATAGAATGTATAAAGTATTGCTTGAACCACATGAAATTGGTGATGTTCAATTTCTTCCGCCTTTTAAAGATATTAATTTCTTATAATATAACCTATGTACTAGCACAATATATTCCCTATCACTATACACACATGCACACACACATGCACACGCTAGTTTAACACACTTTACTGAAGGGGTGGGTAATCAAAAACATTTGTAGACTCCAGGTTTCCTGGATCTAGAGCACCAGATCCAATGCAATGGTCACATCGAGACCAAGAAAAGGTTGTGGTAGTTTTGCAGTCAAAACACAAGTCTACACACACCCAGGAAGCATAAACACAGGCAGTACAACTTGGTTGTCAAGGGTACTGATGTTAGAGTCAGGTTGCTTGAGTTTAGAGCCTGGCTTTACCACTTAACAGCTGAGTGACCTTGGGCAAATTACTGAATTTCTTTGGACCTCAGTTTTCTCAACCATAAAACAAGAATAACATCACATGTCCTTGAATCTAAGATGGCATTATTGACAGACACTCAGATTTCACAGATATAAAATGTAAAAAAACATGTATCTCAGACATGATGAAGCCCGACTCCATAGAGTCATTTGAGAATCAAGAGTTAATACAAGCAAAGTGCTTAGGACAGGGCCTGACAATAAAAAGTGCTCCATAAGGGCTCACCACTGCTACTATTAGCACTAGTGCCCCTCCTCCTCCTCTTAGTGCTACCACTTAAGTGCACTCATTAGAAAGCACTGATGGTTCCTGATGAACAGTCTTGGAAATACATTTTAATGTGCCCAAACCTGTTCATGTTTCAAAATGTTGAGGCTTATCCTACTTGAGAAAATATTTCATTCATTCCTTCAACAAATTTTTTTGTGTGCTCTTTTCATGCTGCTACTCTTATATGCCAAGTCCTAGGGATATAGCAATGAATACAACAGACCAAAATTTCTGTCTTTGCAGAGTATATATTCTAGAAGGAAGAGAGAAACAATAAACAAAACAGATTCACTTATATGATATGTTACATGATATATTAGGTGGAGGATAAATGCTATACAGAAAACTTGCAAAGTTCTGGCCGGTAAGTTTGGGGGACAGATGGGGTTGGTGAGGAATGACAGCTGTCAACCCTTGGTCCACAGGAACAAATTAGCTTTTCCAAGTTAACTATGTAGTATTTGTTCTTTCAGTTGCCCAATCCCAGTTAAGGTCTTGAAAGCATAAAAGGGCACTTCATCTTCTCTGCTATTATGTTCAATGATTAAGGTAAACCAACATTTAAAATCAAAAGTCAGATGCCCGGAAGTCTGGTATTTAAACTACAGAACACAAAAGGTGCTATAGTACTCACACACGACGTGATAATAACTGCGCTCATCCAAAACGAAACTCTTTCAAATTTCAGTTTTGAAATGTCTCACTTTTAAAATGCCGTGGCAAGTAAACTCCCTGTGGGGAAGCTGTGTTACCACATGCTTGTAGTGATGGGAAGAGAAGCTGTTAGTGTTACTCTGAAATCGTTTGCATGTGGAGGTGACTCAGAAGTTCTACTTCCTTGAATCATCTAGCTTGTGACCTAAGCACCAAATGTCTATTGGTGACACCACCTCAGCTGAAACCTGGAGGCTGGCTTGCTCTCAGTGCAGCTCAATTCATCCCCAAGACCACTGTATGACAGCAAGATGGATGGGGAGTAGAATGTCAATTGAGTGATTTACAATACAAAATAGAATAGTCAAACAAATCAGATGCTGGTTATCTGCATTACCCCATCAGAGACCCCCTCCTTGGAAAAACCATCCGAGTCAGAGATTTCCTTTTGTGTTAAACCACAGGAAAGGAAACTGCAGATCCACACGGAGCGTTACAGAGCCCAGAGGACCTGGAAAAACACGTTCCTCACTACAGAGACAGCTGTCCCGCTCTCTGCATACTCCCTACAGTCTAATGTGAGATCTTCTCTGAAAGCAGAAACTTACACTCTGTACTTCCTCTTACCTGACTGCAAGGCCGATGCTCTTCCTCCCCACCCCCGATCCAGCATTGCTGGCAGTTTATAGGGTTCAGTCTTGGTAATTTCTTTCATACATTGAAACACAGTAAGTGCCTGATATTTGTTGATGGACTGAAGAAAAGTTGAAATCCCAACTTGGAATCCCACTATTCTGTGTTCATGACTATCATTGTTCTGGAGAAGCATATGGTAAAATATAATTAAAATTAAATCTACTTCACAAGTGACATTTTCCTGACAACAGTAGCAATAACTGAGTCAGAATCAGAGACCCAGTAATGTACCATAAAATAGATGCACTTCTCCTAATTCTTATATAATTATGACTTTGGGTTTATATTGATCAGTTATCCCTTTATAATAAATTCAAACTTTTTCTACTTATTGACCTTACTGAGATTGATGGCAATTACCCCAGATAAGGAAAGACCAGGGGATGATGATCAAATTCTAGTCACATAATAAAAAGTGAAAAGAAAAAAAACCCAAGCAGATAAGTCCAAAACTATAAGAGGGCAGATTTCAGTTCAATATCATAAAGTAATTTCAATAGGCTAGGGAAGGATGATCCAAATGACAGTAGTGTCATTGTGGGAACTATGTAGCAGAATACCCATTGCGGGGGTTTCTGTTCTGTTCCTTGGATTACCTGTTCTTGCCTGGGATGCTTTCAGCTCTCAATTCTAGGAATCTTAACAGCGAAGCAGCGGTAGTCAGCTAAGGTGTTTTCCTTTGCTTAGCTAGCAGTTGCCCATAGTTTGAACCCAGATGACCTGATGACATATTTGTGGGTCAGTACCCAGGAATTTATCACTCATAGTTCCTTTTTAACATTCCAAGACAACACTGTTACAGATTTTCAAGATAAATGCCCAGTGAGCATCGTTTATATCATCTCTAAGGAAGAATAGTTTCTTCTATACTTGATATCATTATTTTTTGCCTTCATAAATTGACTTCAAGTCTTTTTAAATGTGAACCTTTATAGGGAGGTTTGTTTTTAACATATTTATTTTGGTTTGACACAGGCTCAAAAGAAGGAAAATGCTGGCAGACCTAACAAAATAAAAATAGTAGTTGAATTTAAAAAAAAATCCTGGAGGGACACACAAATAGTGGCCACCTGGTTATCTCTGTGTGCCATGGAAGATGGTGGTGAAGGGAGCAGGGACATTTCTGTAACTCATTTTATTCCCTTTCACAGTATTTGAGTTATTTGCAGGTACCTGTATTACTTTTATAGTAATAACAAAATAAAGGACTGATTTTTAGGAAAACTAAACACACTGTGGAACATGGCTCTGTTGCATTGGCTCTGGCTCTCTAGGGGCTCTCGAACAGCAGGTGCTCTAGAAATGCTCACGGGGTGAGAATGCGAATGAATGGATGGATGGATGGATGAATGAGTGAATGAATGAATGAATGAATGAACAGAGTGCTGCTGTGGAGAGTACGAGTGAACTTTGAAGAATGAAAAGTTATCAACACTAGAATGTGATTTTAATAAAGGTTGGGCCCCTTTATCTATAGTAATTCTTACCGTTGACTTTCAAAGTAATCCGCTTGTAGTCGGCGCCTCCATAGCTGATCAAGCAGCAGTAAACCCCTGCATCCCGCAGTTTCACATCTGTGATCTGAAGGGCAGCCTTTCCCAAAAAGAGCTGGTCTTGCAACAGATGGGCCCTCTGGCTGTAGCTACTGTGTTGAACCTTCAAGTCTTCCTCCCCATTTATAAATTGGATAACTTTCTTATCCTCCATTTCCCAGTAGACAACTAATGCGTACAGGTTTAACTCTTTCGCTACTGGGAATCTGCATTCCATTGTCACGTTGCTGCCATACTCTACCACATACAGGTCCTGGGGGGCTGAGATAGTGAATGCTGCAAAGAAAGATGACCGATTTTCAGAACATGGAAAACTCCTCAAAAAAATTCACAGAATAAGTACACGGTTTACAAACACTTGATCAGGTCACTTAGGTGATAATTATGATTAAGGACTTACTTCCCTAAAATACATATTTTATCCAGTGGGTTTGAAACATATTTTGAGATGCTGTATCTCATCCCTGAGTTAAAATAATGAAATTAGCTAACAAATTGTTGTCCCAAAATTCATAAAGATACATTATCATAAAAATATATGGTGACAAGGTACTTAAAACCTGAAGACTTTGTTTCATGTGGACATGCCCAGAATGTCCTTTGACTTGACACCCATTTGCCTTCTGTATAGTCTGAATGATAAACACCAACACAGTCATGTGCCGCTTAACAATGGGGGTACATTCTGAGAAATGCATCATTGGGTGATTCTGCTGTTGTGTGATCATCAGAGTATAAGTATACATACCTAGGTGGTACAGCCTGCTACATACCTAGGCTATGTGATATAGCCTATTGCTCCTATGCTACAACCCTGTAAACGCCTTACTGTAATTTTTGTACAAGAGAAAGTGATGTACTCAAGAGACATGATAGACACAAGGTGTATGAGGCTGCCATTGCCATCTAGACATGGCCTAATGTCTAGAGACTTTTCTAAATAGAAAGAGTACACCCTAAAATAACAATAAGAAGTACAGCACAGTAAATACATAAGCCAGGAACATAGTCATTTATTATCAGTATCAAGTATAATGTATTCTACATAATTGTATATGCCATGTACTTTAATACGATTGGCAGTGCAGTAAGTTTATACCAAACTCACCGCAAACATGTGAGTAATGTGTTGCGCTGAGACATTACGTCGGCTACGATGTCACCAGGTGATAGGAATTTTTCAGCTTCATTAGAATCTTATGGGGCCACTGTGGTCCATGCAGTCCATCATTGACTGAAATGTCTTTTTGCAGCACACGATTGTAGTCCTTTCTACTTAACTGCCCTAAACTCTTCGTTGATTGTCTGGCCAGAGGTACGTGGGTATGGAGATTTAGGGAGGGTCTTAGGATGAGACCAGTACTATTGTTACCCTGACACTTTCCATAATTCTTCCTTAGAATATACTCTTCAGGGAAAAGCAGGTCACAGAGCAAGGTAGAAAAAAATGATCCTTCCCTTATTTAAAACAAACAACATCACAGGCCATTTCCCCAGATATTTTCAGTAATTATACATGAGAAATGGACAATGCATAATGGATATTGAGTTAATTTTGTTTTGTTCGATTTGTCCATGTTTCCTAAATCTTTGTCCAATGACATAATCTTATGAAATAAAGAAGAAAAAACAGAATGTCCTCTCTATTAAAAGTTATATCCATTTTAAGTTATTTTTTACTGTTTACAGTTGTCCCAATTTTTCCCCCTGCACCCCCTTCCTCTCAGCCACCCCCATGTCCATAGTCAATCCCCACACCATTGTCCATGTCCACGGGTCCCTCACATGTGTTCTTTGACTAGTTCTTTCGCCCTCTTTGGAATACTCTCCACTCCCCCCCACTCTTACAGCTGTCAGTCTATTCCATGATTCTGTGCTTCTGGTTCTATTTTGGTCATTAATTATTTTGTCCATTAGATTCCTCTGATCAGTGAGATCATATGGTATTTTTCACCAGTTTTTAATTTATGGATAAAATATTTAAAATATAGAACATAATGAAAGGATCTGGTGTCTTACCTTTCAACAAATAACAGTAGGCCATGAGTATAGCACTACTAAGTATCCTCATTTTTCTGAAATCACCTAATTATGGAAAACACAAAAAGAAAACTGCTTTACTCAATAATTAAGTACCCAGACAGTATGGAACTTGGATGTTGTAATTAAAATAGTCCTCTGATAACCACACAATGACTCACTAGTAAGTGTAGAAATGCAGCAGGTGATTTAGAAATTCAAAAGTCACTTAATACCCCAGAGCCATTTAAAGCCAAATTTTTAAAAAGTTACTACAACTGTGTGCTGACAGCCAGAGGGAAGTGGGGCAGGGACTAGGTGGACGTGGGCAAAGGGAGGGATAATGGAGACATCTGTAATGGTGTCAACAGTAAAAATAAAGTTTTAAAAAAGCAACTATGATGAGAACTTTAAATTTTAATTACAAGCTTTGCAAAAAACTTACACTGTACACTCAAAAGAAGCCACGAAGAAAATATTGCACCAAAATACTCTCAATTATTTCATGGTTCTTTTTTCCTGCAGTATAACATATCCAAAAATGCAAACTTG
>PVKM010001488.1:0-76980 GCA_004027735.1 Carollia perspicillata
CTGTGGCCGGATGCCAAGTGTAAGTGTAAGTTGCTATGGAAACCCCGACAGAGGCCAGTGCCGAATCTGGAGCGAGACGGAGCCACGGAGCCACAGAGCCGGATCCGCCCCTCGCATCCCGGCCCCCGAGTGTCCGCGCGCTCAGGCCCCAGCCCGAGGCCGACTTGGAGGTGCTTCTCCTGAGGCCCCAGCACCCAGCTCCGGAAATGCCAGGGATGCAGATAGAGCAGAATTTGTTTTCCCTTTGTGTTGCGTAAAAAACGTGCCAGGTTCTGGTTGCTGGAAGCGCCTAAAACAACAGGAACCCCTGGAAAGCCAGGGCATGCTCCTGGTTTTCGATTGAAGATCCTTAAAGAAGTTTTACAATAAATTCAGAGACTGAACAAGCCCTAGTGGTTGGTAAATATCTGCGGGGATGGTGTAGCGACTGCAGCAGCCGTGGGGCTGCTAGGCTGGAAGACAAATGGAAGAAAGAGACCCGAATACTCTCGGCTCCCTGCCCCCACCCCAGACCTTTTCTTTGCCCTGCTGGAATGACCAGAGGGACCACAAGTTAACTTTAGTTGGAACGTTTTTCACTAGTTTAGTACACTTGATTCGAATCTGATTATAAATTTCTTTTGTAGAAAACATTTGGACAGTCTAGCTGTACAGTGTTAAGAGTTTCATGAACGCCTCAGCATTTCAAAGTGTACGATTACTAAAAGTTGGAGATAATGTCGATTCTCTTTCTGTGAATTATGGCCATTTCTATGTCTTGTAGGATTTTTTATCAAGCAGAAATGCATCGAACAACCAGAATCAAGATCACTGAGCTAAATCCCCACCTCATGTGTGTACTTTGTGGAGGGTACTTCATTGATGCCACAACCATAATAGAATGTCTACATTCCTGTAAGTACAAAGTTTTAGACCTTTTTTGTGTCATAGGTATTTCACATTTCATCCTGAAATAGGGAAATTAAAATTCCGCAGTCCTTGAGAAGGTTGCTAAAAAGTGATGGAATAGATTTTCCTTTTGCACTTAGTGACTTTTTACTATAAGTATGCAACGTGTATTTATCAGGATATTAGTTTAGTTAATTGAAAATACCTTTTGACATTTATCATTTTGCTAGTATTAGTTCTCCACTTCTGACATTAATTTTTATGGTTAGCATATAATTTCTAAGCTTACAAAATGTCTCTGTATTTCTTAGTCTGTAAAACGTGTATTGTGCGTTACCTGGAGACCAGCAAGTATTGTCCTATCTGTGATGTCCAAGTTCACAAAACCAGACCACTACTGAATATAAGGTAGGAAAATATTTAAAATCCTTGTTTGTAAGTGTTGTTGGAATTGCATAATTTAGTGAAGGTTACCCTGTTTGTTTCTTCACAGAAAATGTATTCTTGAGTCCCACCGAATATGTAGGCTTTTTGGAGGATAGCCCTTAATTTCTTGCTGTGTTAACAGTTACTAATTCTAAACAAAGCTCAGTGTTATTCAAGTGATTTTAAGATTCTTAAAAACTGAATCAGTTCTCCGTTTTTGCATTGTTTTATTGACTTCATGACAGGCAAAAAAGTGAACGTGTTTAAAGTGCTTCTATTCTCATCCCTTTGTTCCTTCATAGTTGACTTAGTAATTTAAAGGGCACATGTTTCTTGACCTAGAGAAATGTGAAGAATTTACTGGTGAATAGAAAATATTATTCTCCTGATTTTTGAGTGCTACTACATAAAGAACTTTCATGCCTATAATTAATGATCATATTGGTGTAGTTATAGACAGTAGCACAATCAAGTAAAATACGATAGTACCAGGAAAACAAAGAAGATACTAATAACTTAGTATTTTTAGCTTTTGTCATATTGATGGTTTACTTTTGTAATTTATTCTTTTTCAGGTCAGATAAAACTCTTCAAGATATTGTATACAAATTAGTTCCAGGGCTTTTCAAAAGTAGGTAACTTGCTTAAAATGAATTTTAAAAAGTATTTTATCAGTTTTACCCATTATACCAAATATTTAAGTCTTCTCCTCCCCTCCCCGCTTTAGATGAAATGAAGAGAAGAAGAGATTTTTATGCAGCTCATCCTTCAGCTGATGGTAAACTCTTGGGAGCTGGGAAGACATTTTATTTGGAGGGAGAACTTATTCAGTAATTCTTAAAATTGAATTTATTCTAAAATATCACTTCCATTCTCATATATATAATATTTAATTAAATATTTAATTTTTTAAGATTGAATTTCGAAATGTCTTTATAGCTGCGAATGGCTCTAATGAAGATAGGGGAGAAGTTGCAGATGAAGATAAGAGAATTATAACCGATGATGAGATAATAAGCTTATCCATTGAGTTCTTTGATCAAAACAGGTAAATTCTTTATGAAATATGTTTTATATGTATGTGTTTATTAGATACATTGTTTCACTAATAAATGATCTGTTTCCTAGATTGGATAGGAAAGTAAACAAAGACAAGGAGAAATCTAAGGAGGAGGTAAGGTTCCATGGCCCCAAAGCATAAAAGAAATATTGTTTAGATTCTAAATTTTACAACTGTATGTTGCCCTTTAGAACATTCTAGGGTCAGATGATGCTGTCAAATAGAAGAAATTTGTCATGTTTGATGTTTAAGAATTATCTATATCTGGTAGTTAATAAATAGAATTTATTTCCTATATGATTACTATTGTTATAAAATATCTTAAATAATTAATGTTTAATGCTTTATATACCTAGTTTCCTCATTATACCAGGTACCCTTTCATTTAATATTTATAAAAATAGTGATCTCAAAACATAGTTGAGAATTTAGTCATATCCCAGTTTTGGGGATACCTTTTGTTATATTCAGGCAACCTAAAACTTTTAATCTGAAAATTAAGAATAAAAAAATTATTTTTCTAAATGTACTTAGGTGAATGATAAAAGGTATTTACGATGCCCAGCAGCAATGACTGTGATGCACCTAAGAAAGTTTCTCAGAAGTAAAATGGACATACCTAATACTTTCCAGGTATGTACTTTATATCTTTCATATGTTTTATATACATCTATACATCTCTTTCTCTCTTTTTTTTAATTCATTGACTTTTTTCTTTTTGGATTCTGTACTAAAAAAGCGATGGAAATTTTTTAAAATTTAATGTTATTTAGTATTTAACTTGGAAGTATCTTTTAAAATAACTTCTGTTTTGTGCTATGAAAGCAAATCCCTAAATACTTTCAGGAAATATTTTCCCTCATTTGAGATTTCAAGAGGGATTCTTTGTCCAAATGTTTGGAGAAAATGTTCTTTAAAGCATTTTTTTATTCTATTTAGATGACAAAAGAAAAATCTAGACTTAGCTTTGTTCTTTGTCATACTTAATTGAAATACCATTTTTCAATAGATTGATGTCATGTATGAAGAGGAACCTTTAAAGGATTACTATACACTAATGGATATTGCCTACATTTATACCTGGAGAAGGGTAAGTAGGATATCTAATTCAGATTATTGTGGTAAACTGTATTTAAAAAGTTAAGACTGATTTTTCCCCCTTTTAACTTTGTAGAATGGTCCCCTTCCTTTGAAATACAGAGTTCGACCTACTTGTAAAAGAATGAAGATCAGTCACCAGAGAGATGGACTGACAAATGCTGGAGAACTGGAAAGTGACTCTGGGAGTGACAAGGCCAACAGCCCAGCAGGAGGTATTCCCTCCACCTCTTCTTGTTTGCCTAGCCCCAGTACTCCAGTTCAGTCTCCTCATCCTCAGTTTCCTCACATTTCCAGTACTATGAATGGAACCAGCAACAGCCCCAGCGGTAACCACCAATCTTCCTTTGCCAATAGACCTCGAAAATCATCAGTAAATGGGTCGTCAGCAACTTCATCTGGTTGATACCTGAGACCTTAAGGAAAAAATTTTAAACCCCTGATTTATATAGATGTCTTCATGCCATTACAGCTTTATAGATGCTAATACATGTGACTTTGTCTAATTTGCTTTCTTTTGTAGTGACGTTAAATTTGGCTATAAAAGATGGACTAGATGTGATACTGATGTGGACGTTAATTGAAAAGAAAGACTGTTCCTATAAAGAATTGGTTTCTGAGAAGGCAGGCAAGATTTTTTTTTCCTGTGTGTTAGGAAAGATATGAAATGGCTTCTGTAACTGTTTTTTGGATTTGAAATTATTCTGCAGTGGATATAAAGATTTGGCATAGTTTGTTAATTTCAACTAACGCCTACATTACATTCTCCTTGATTGTTCTTGTTATTAAACTGTTTTGTGAACCTGTAGAAAACAAGTGCTTTTTATCTGGAAATTCAACAAACAGAAAGAATATGCATAGAATAATGTATTCTATGTAGCCATGTCACTGTGAATAACGATTTCTTGCATATTTAGCCATTTTGATTCCTATTTGATTTTTACTTCTCTGTTGCTACACAAAACTGATCAAAGGAAAGTAAACTTCAGTTTTACAATCTGTATGCCTAAAAGCGGGTACTTCCGTTTATTTTACTGACTTGTTTAAATGATTCGCTTTTGTAAGAATCAGATGGCATTATGCTTGTTGTACAATGCCATATTGGTATATGACATAACAGGAAAACAGTATTGTATGATATATTTATAAATACTATAAAGAAAATATTGTGTTTCATGCATTCAAAAATGGTTGTTAAAATTCTCCAAACTGGTTCGACCTTTGCAGATACCCTATGTTTGAGCCTTCTCATCATAGAATATTTTTAATGTGGATATCTAATTCCAAAGTCTGTTCCTTTGGAAGCAATTGGCAAATCATTATACCGACTTTCTCTAGTGGTACACGTTTACTTTTAAAATTGTTGCAGTAAAGACAAACTTTTAACTAAGGAATTTGGAAATAGTGTCTTCATTTCCCATTGCTTATAGTGAAATTAATGTGGTTTTAAAATACATATTGATCACTAAAATCTAAAAACAAATTTTAAAATAAACCAGCAAATTGCTGGAAGAAGGCATTTTATCTAAAATTATTTTAATATGTGATATAGTAGTAGTAACTTCAAATTTAAGATTTGCTTTTACAGTTTTAAGCAATGGCATATGCCCTTTCTGTAATGTCTGGAAATAGAAGCAGTTTATTATGAGCTTCTACAGGTATTAATTTTTCAATAGAGTGAGCATGTTGAATTTAAAATATGAATAACCCCAAAACTTTTTAGTTTGTGTTTTGCTTTGGTCGAACTTGGTGTGTGTTCATCACCCATCAGTTATTTGTTGAGGGTGTTTATTCTATATGAATATTGTTTCATGTTTGTATGGGAAAATTGTAGTTAAACAATTTCATTGTCCCCAGTCTGCAAAAGAAGCACAATTCTATTGCTTTGTCTTGCTTATAGTCATTAAATCATTACATATATTGCTGTTATTTCTGCTTTCTTTAAAAATACAGTAAATGAAGTTTTATGAAACCACAAAATACATATATTTTTATTTTGACCTAAATTTGTACAGTCCCACTGTGTTGTTTCTAATTATAGATGTATAATTAAATTTTCATTTGTAATTGGGAAAAATCCAATGAAAAATATTCATTTAGAAAATAGCTAAGACTAATAAAAATTTGTTATGAAAAGCACAATGTGCAGAAATTTTGGAAACCCTATTGTGGATAACAACAGGTTAAAAGCTAAAGAGAATCCATTGCTGTCTTAAATAGTGATGTTGCTAAGAAGTACATGATTTGTTGTATAATTGTTTGAAAGCCCAATTGAAAGATGTATCTGTTTATTTACTTTATAATCTTTGAAGTAAAAGTTACCCATGTTTGCCAATTTCGGTGCCAATTTAACTCATTTTCCTAGGCCTCAAGTTTTTCATGATGTTAGCTAAGACAAAGAAAAGTTAGTGGAAGTTTCAAGTGGTAATTTTACTTTGGATGATAATGTGTATTAAAAAAATGAAAAAACTTTTTTAAAGGCTAAAAACTTCAAATGCTAGTGGACTGTCATTTGACTTACATAAAACCAAGTTGTAAGATCAACATGGAACTTTAACAATGGCTTTATTTTGGAAGTTATTTATTAAAACATCAGCTATTGCCTTTAAGGCTTAACAGTTGTCATACTTGAAAACATGTACATTTATTTTATTAGAAAAAGCGCCCCCCATACTTGTTTCAGGCTATTTCAGCTAAAACTTTTTTGTTTTTTATTGAAACAGAAGATTATATTGTTTTGCATTCTCCCATAATCAGCCATCACAGTTCTGACAATAAAAATTTAAAACTTGCTGAACTACCACTTTAAAAAATTTCAACTTTACAAAAACCTGTATCAAAGCTGCTAACTTCTGTAACTCGGCAGTAAAACAGTACGTGAAAAATTGGCTTTAAGTTTGGCTTTTGCCTCTGAAAAGTCTAGGATTCTATACTACAAAGTTAGTACTAACAATATTTTCCACAGAAAATGACTAAATTGATTTCACAGATTTTAGCGTAAATGCAGAAAGAGAATGAGGCTGTTTGCTGTTGTGTAAATAGTAATCTATCTTGCTCTACACATGCATACCACTTCACAAGTACATTTTGCTTTTTAAAATTGCCGGCCGTTAATTGCACTGAGTTGGGGGGGGAAGTTGCCTTAACCCACCAACCACATTGCTTAGTTTCCATCTTCGTATGTGCAAATGTTAGGATCTCTGGAGGAATAATGCAGTTGGCAGAGTAATCTAGTAGGGGCTTTTCTTCATCCTTTCCTCTTACTATTTTCCCGATATTTGGAGTTTTAGTTCATTTCTGAAATCTTTTGGTACAATCATACAGGCAGGCCTACCAAGGTTTTTGTTATGAAATCTTAGCAGGCATTTAATAGGACATACTACTTGTGTTGCCAATAAGAAATGAACATGTTTGTTTTTTTTTTAAGAATAGCTTACAGTAATCCTTGAAGGGATGGGATCTACTTTTAGAAACAATGTACACAGGGAGCCTAGACTCTTGTAGAATCCTAAGGTGAAGGAAGTGTTAGTTTTTCTTTTGTATATATGTCTATACATATAAAGTTTTGATAAATGTATCTTTTCTCATTGCCCCTGGAATGACTGTGGAACTTCTGATTTAATTATTTGCTTTCCCCCATTAAATCTAACATGAATTTTATCCAAAAGTTCTTGATGAAATTACATTTAAATGACCCTTTTAAAAAACATACTTTTAAAGACATCTAATGGTGCAAAGAACACAACGCAGCTCCAACTTAAGGCTCTGGGTTAGTTAGATAACATCATTTCACTTGATGTTACTTCGAGTATAAAATGAACAGTACAACAGGTGATTCTTGTTCAGATCGTTTAAAAAAATCTGACTCCTCTAAAATAAAACCTTGAACTAAATTGGGACTACAGATTTCAGATAGCTGGGTCCTTCACCTATTAGAGCCTCCCAGTAAATCAGACTTGGGGAAATAGCCCCGCGAAGACTGAGCCTGTAAATCTTGCAAATGTCAAGATCGCCCAGTTTTGATTATGAAAGTCTCCGAAAATGTTTACCCAGTCGAGTGTTTCCTGTTTCCGCAGTTAATTTTTTTTAACGTTTTTCTTCTTTTGGTTCTTGAAACGGATTTCCTTTATTTGCACCAGTTTCTTTTTCTTAGTGTGCATTTTCTAGAGGTCTCATAAAGACTTCACTATCAACTTATGTCTTAAGTCGACGGCATCAAAAGTCATTTATCTCGAAAGACAGCACTCTAAGATACTTGTGGGTTTTCTGAAGAAGTTCAAGTGCATGTGGAAAACTCATTGCGAAGTCTCATTTAACCCATCAAAAAAAGAAGAAAGAAAGAAAAAGAAAGAAAGAAAGAAAGAAAGAAAGAAAGAAAGAAAGAAAGAAAGAAAGAAAGAAAGAAAGAAAGAAAGAAAGAAAGAAAGAAAGGGAAAGAAAAAAAGTAAGCGTTCCAAAACGTCCAATGAATGAGTTATATTACTTCCATTATGTTAACTCTTGTCTTTAAGATATTTTATATATCCCTTCCAGACACTATCAGAAGGAACTCTCCCAACATCATAGTAGATGATGTTGTAAGAATCACTTACATTTTAACATAAATATTACTTCTTGCTCTGATTGTTGGACGTGGGGGTCGCCATAAAATCCAAACTTCAGAGAGAACGCGATTTCAAGTTCGGAGCCGATTCTGCGCTCTCCAGCCTGCTGTCTTTCTAAGCAGCTGGGACCCAATTTGAGAGGAGACGTGGATAGTTGAGGACCAGGGTACGCGGTGAAAACGGGGATGAGAAAGGGAACGTCACAGTCACAGAGATAGATAAAGAGATGCCCGGATGAGAGAGGTCCGCCCGGGTCTCCACACCCTCAAGGGCAGAAGACACTGGAACGAAGCCCAAAGCCGAGGACAGGCGCGCATTGCACCACTTGGAAGGTAAAGGCGGCGCGACGGCGTTTACGGTGGAAAGATCAATGGCTTTCCATCACCCCCTAAAAAGCCTTTTTATGTTCTGGTGCTCAGTGGAAAGCACCCAAGAGACGCCCGCCTGCAGAAAATGACCTCCCTTTCTCGGCAGCGCTGCCCTCCCGGTCAGGGAACCTTTACCAAACGGACACGTTCGGAGGATAGCGCCCTTCTCCCGCTCATTTTTTAACCCGCAGCTCTCGGAGGAGCGCGAGAAGCCGCGTCTGAGGCCTCCGCCACCCAGCGCGCGGTGGGGGCCCGGCCGGCCGGCGCGAGCCCGAGCCGCCCGGGGCACCGGGAGGCCATCTTGCGCGTGCGCCGCTCGCCTCGCGCCGCGCTCGGCCCGGCGGATTCGCATCCCGCCAATTTTGAAAGCTAGATTGTCAGGCCCTTCGCGGCTTGGCTGGCGGGGAAACGAAGTCGTTTCTCCAGCGTCTGACCCGGTGGTGATCGGCGGCGACCTCACGGTGCTCATGGCCTCACAAGGTGGCCCCCTTCCTGCCGAAGGCGAGGCAACGGCGGGTCCGCCCGGCCGTGGAGGCACAGCGCCCGCGGGAAACGGACCCGCGTCTCGTGGGCAGCGGTCTCGAGTGCAAAGCCCGCAGAAGCGCGGTTTTGCTAGGCCGTTCGAGATAACCACTTCGCGCTGACCTTCTGCCTCAAGTCCTATGTCCTTTCTCCTTCAATAACGAGGTGTCCTTGGCGTTGGGGATTTTGTTGAATGCATTGTAAACTAAATTAACAAAACGTAAAACTGCCACCTTGAAGGTTCCCCAAGGCTGCGCTTCGCAGGCATGTGACTGGAAAGGCCGAGGATGAGAGAGGACTGTCCAGTTGAGCTTCTTGGGTGGGGAGAACAGGTTCTAGTCCTTCGGGAAGGAAACTTGACCAGGCGACAGGATCGAGGAGAGGGGGTGGCTGCACCGCCGGAATCCGGAGGTTTTGGCGAAGAACCGCAGCTTGGGACCCAACGGCGACGCCTGTGGGGGTCCCCGGGCGGGGCAAACCTGGGGAGGGCCAGGGCTCTCGCACCCCGGGCGCCCTCGGCCGAGGAGCGGGCGCTCGGAGTGGAGTGTCGCCTCCGAAAGCGTCGGGGACACAGCCAGCTCCCCGCAGAGCCCGCGCCTGCCGGGCCCCCCTTGGCTATAAACGCCCTTCTGACCCGGGAGTCCCACATGCGCCCAGAAACCGGGAGAGCGAGGAAGGGCTTCGGGGAGAGAGGGTCGGGGCCACGGCCGTGACGGGGAGGCGGCCGGCGAGGGGAGACGCGGGCGAGCGCGTTCCCAGTGCGGCCGACTGCCGGAGCCGCCATTTGGTGGCGGATTTCGGTATTTCAGCAACACGTTGTGTTGAACGTCACAACTGGCTTGTCCATGTGGCATGAATTTTTCTCCTACCTCGGTTTTTAAACATGTAAATCTCCCCCTAGGTTCTCCCTTTACCCCCTAGGAGTGAGCCCCTTCCCCACTCGTGGAAGGCTCCGGTGCGTCGAGCCTCTGGACCCAAGGGTGGGGGAACTTTCCTTGGGGCGACCGCGGCGCCACCACCCAAGGGCGAGTGTGAAGCGCCATGAAGTCCAGCGCAGACCTAAGGGGGTGTTTTCCTCCCCGTTTTTCCAAGACCGAGGCTATTCCGAGCCCGCAGCTTTCCTCTCCGCGGTGAGAAGAATCTCCTGTGCTGGGGTCCTGACGGGCCTCGTCTTCTCGCGGGCCCGCGTCCCCGCCCTGGCCCCCCGCCGCGCACCTCTGGGCTGGGAGGCGGGCAAACCGGCGGGGCCTAGCGGGCCGTGAGGCACCCGACGAGAGGCGGCTCCTTGGGGAGTGTTGGGTGGGGATCCCGCACTCGCGCTTCCAACTCTGCCCGGAGCCCTCCAGAGACCCGGGAAGCTAGAGAGCTCTGTGCAGTGCCCGGAGGCCTGGGGTCCCGCCCCAGGCCGTCCTCTTCCAAGGTTTACATTAAAAGCCCCCGAGTGTGAGGAGCCCACCGAGTGGAGAACAAAGGGCCGAGGGGTGAAGGTGAGGCGGGTTCGCACGCGAGGCTGCCCTGCGCTCCGCCTGGCTCCCACACCGGGCGCGAGCAGCGCAGACTCCGGGCCTGGAAAGGAGCAGGCGGGTGCTTTGGGGCGCGCACAGTCCCCGGCTTTCCGGCAGACTGAAGGAACCCGGTGCTGGAGCTCCAGCTGCCATGTTGCATTCGCGGAGAGCGCCAGTAATTTGACGCTCCAGAGGCAATGACACCTCCAACCCAGGAGCCCTTTGGCCCTTCGTGCGGCACAGCTGTGGTCAAGGCCCCAAGGGGCCGCAGAGCGCGGGCGGGAGGGAGAGTCCTACTGGCGGCGGATTCGCCGAGACCGCGGCGCCGCGGCCGCTTTCCCTTGCCGCCACCTTCCTTCCAGGGGCTGCGCGCTCCGCTGAGGCTCGGTTGCCAGTAGCAACCACACGACGGCGATTTGCAGCCAGGGCCGCTGCCGCTGGTATTGCTGCCTCCCGGCACACCTCGGGGTAGAGCATTTGCAACTCTGGGGGTGGCCCTCGTTGACATCTCTGGTCCCCGCCCCGGGTCCTCATTTTTTCAGGATCCTCAGCTCTGCTCAAAGCCAGCTCCCGGGGCTTGGCCCTGCCCCCACAGCAGACAATAGGGGAGCTAAAAGCGCACTCTGCAGCGCCCGCCGCGCTGAACAGGCACCTGAGCCCCCGCGACAGGGGAGCTTTGCTTAGTCCCAGCCCCAGGTGCCCTGTCTACACCTTGAACCGAAATTCTTTGTCACTCCATTAGAAAGCTTTCTTGACATCATTAATAAAGATGGTGGTAAAGAAAGAAGTCAAGACCAGACGCCCACTCTCTTTCTAGTAATGTCATCACAAGTCATCACAAAGAAAAGCTTAAGATTGTGTCTGCTCTTGGTAATGGTGGCTTTCCTCTGGGTTAGCGCCACAGGCAAATGCTACTATCTTCCATCTTTGTCTGCCACGAATATTTTGCACGAAATCCACAATATAACCACTCGTGTTAGCTTAAACATTATATCCATATACTCATCCTTGTTTATACAGAAGTGGATGATTCATTTCATTTGATGAACCACATCACCCCTTAGCAGTGTGGACTGAGTGGTCTGATGCATAAAGAAAATGACTAACCCACACGAATGTTTCTGCCTTTTCTTTCTGTGGTTCTGGGACACTGATTTATTTTTTAAATAGGACCCCTATTAGTGTTTTAAACAGATTTTTATTGAAGAAAAATCTCCGAAGTATCCAGGAAAGTTTTTTATTTAGCGAGTAGGATAACTCAGGAAATATGTGAACTGCTAAATTTCTTCACTGTTAATAATTGTCCTGGCTTTAAATGGTTACTTAGTTCAGTGTTCTTCATGGGTTGAAATTTCATGTAAATCACAGGTGTGCTGAAATTTATAAGTAGAAAGCTTCTTGAGGACAAGCATCTGTTTTATTTATCTTTGTATGCTCCAGAGTCTTTTTTTAAATACAGTTCAACAAATATCTGTTGAATTTCCAGATGATTCCAGAAATTCATCAACCCTTATTAGAAAAACAAAACCTTATTAATAACTATTATAAAGCTTGGATATCTTTAATGAACTCATTGAAAAGCAAAACATTTTCCAGGCTAGTGGCATTAATCAGATATCTTCATTCATCATGTTTTTACCTAATTATGTTTCAGATATGGTACATTGTACTAAAAATATCTGACGGATGTTTCCAGAATTCTAATAATAATAAATTGTAGATAAGAAGTTGTAACTTCGCCATTTTTCCACCAAAACTATCTGAAGACTGGTTAAATAGCCATAAGTAAGATGAGATATTAAAATGACTATCATACTCTCATAGAGCACAGACATGGCATTAACTATCTTTAGAGTTCAACAGGCACATTTAAGGGGCTAGTATTGAATATTGCTAATATGCTAAGGCAGTGCTTCTTGAAATATTCTATTTAATTTAAATAAGCTTTAAATCATACTGAAAGTAGTTAATATGTTTTAATCATATCAGATGGCAAACTCAAATCAACATGACTCCTAAAATGACTCTTAGGTATGATGTTATAAAAGGGTTTCACCTTTAATCTGCACAAAATGTCAAGTTCACTAAATAAGACAGTGCACTTCAAAGAAGAAAGTTAGCACTACTTGGTTCCTGGAGGCAACATAATGACCTGTAGCTTGCCCAAATACCACCCCCACCACCTTAAAAATAGGAAAGCAAGGCTTTAGTGAAAAGTTCCTTTCTATGGTCTTTCAAGAATGAAAAGCTCCAACAACTTGCTTTGGACCAAGTTAAAGAGATTATCTCCCTTTTTCATTACAACTGTGTCTTTCAATGAATTGAAGAATAAGATCAAAGTACATTCATATTCATGTGAATTATCACTATTGACGTGAATAATGATGGATTTCATTGTTTTATTTAAACTGAAACCAGAAATGCTGCTGCTTTTGAGTCTATATCCCGAAGGCTGTAGAATTTCTTCTATGAGTACTCGAAGGCAGACAATTAGGTTTGACAACCACGTCATATCCATAATGTACTTCCACGCAGAGGACCTTTTATTGGAATTGGTTACATTTCTATAGAATTTTACCGCATAATTTTTTACTCCTTTCCAACATCCTGACCAAAACTCCAAAGTTCAGTAAACACACTTCCAAAATATGTAAGTATAAATTGTACTGGGAAGATTATGTTTAGAAAGCATCTAGTTGTTCATGAATCAGAACATTAATGTTATCAGTAATTAACTCAGGATAGTGTTTTTTCTTTGAACATGATTCATTACAGTTTGTCTTCTAGTGTAACTGAAGAACTCAGAATAAGCTTGGGAAAATGTGTTTACCAGCTGTTTCTTTCTACATATGCCTCATGACAATTTTCTTAAAATATTTTCACTTGGGTTTTCGTCAAGCTATCCCATAATTTTCCAAAGAAAAAGATTATGAGAGTCAGTGGAACTTATTCACGTATCAAATGATCATTCTGGTCCAATGACTCACTTGTTAATTTTTTGTCACTTTGGGGAACACTTTTAAGGAAATTTACTTCAATAAAGTAAGTTTACAATGGACTAAGAGCAACCTTTAAAATAGACTTAAAGGGATGCCTTTTCATGAACTTAACAGACACAATCCATATAGGCTCTCTAAACTTAAAGAGACACACTAGTGCAACATAAGTCTGTTATAATGGTCTCCAATGGGTTCTGGGCATATCCTTTCCCAGAAAGTTAATTGATACCAGTTACTCATAGCACCTGTAAACATTTGCCACTCATTTAAAGCATTAAGCATCACATTTAAAAAAAAATAATGTTTTTGCTATCCAACTGTGCTACAAGAAGTCTATATCTTTACTATCACCATTTGGTATACTTAGTTAAGCAAAGAGTTTGTAAGTTTGTTTTTCTTTGGGATTTGACCACAAACATACTGGCATTTTGTATAGTTCAATGTGTATGTGTAAACCTCCAAGACCTTTATCCTTGACTTATAATTAAAAGGACAAGCAATGACATATTTTTTCACCAGGAAGAGAAAAAACACTCCTAAAGAGCATTCTTTATAACTCATTTCCTACCTTACTAATGGGAAAGGTGTTAGTATTTTCTTATAGGTGGCCATTAATCTTTTATTATGCTTTTCATATAAGAAACTTTACTTTAAAAAATAAATATGGAGTAATGTTGGATTACGAAGTAAAGTAACCCAGCTTTAGCAGCATTCAGATGTTTCCTCCGAATCAAGGGAAAAAGTGACGGGAGTTGCGAATTGTAGTGCAAATATCTCCTCTTAAAAAATAAGATGCTGTGCCATCACGTCTTCCAATTAGTCTACGTTAAGGTAGCTCTCTCTACGCTCTGATAATTCCTGTGGGGATATGCAGAAAGGATAAATATCCTATGCTATTTTTGTGAAAGCAGAAACACTGAACACCGTTTTTCCTGTACTTTTGCTGTATTTCCTAGGCGTCAGAGTAATGCATGAGCAAAAATTTTGGCCTGGGTCTTGATAAAGAGAAATGACGTCAAAAATTAAAAAATTGAGGCTCGCACATGCGCAGTGAGGTGCAGCTTTTTTCTCTTTTTTTAAGTAAGCTTTTGCCTCTTCACCCAGCCTCTGGGATTCCACTTGCGCAGCGAGGTCTCGGGAGCTAGCTGGCTGGTGTAAGGTAGTGCAGGGTTCCCCAAACCCACTCCGGGCGAAGAGTGGAAACCCCACAGACTCTCCTCTCCTGCTCCCGGCCCCCAACAGGACTCTCTTTAAAGTCAGAGGGCAGCAAGGCCGACCCGACCGGCCGTGGCGAGTTTTTCTGACTGCGCCAATGCTTCGGGGTCTTGGCTCTGGGCTCCGGTCTTCGCCGCGTCCAGTTCGCCCCTGCGGGCCGACAGCCCCACTCCCGGCCCACGGGTCAGCCGCGCCGCGGGCGGGCTCGGGCTGGGGGCCGGGACGTCTCCGCGGAAGCTCGCGCGGGGTGCGGTTCCTGCTTGGAGGCTCGGCCACGGAAGCAAAGCGAAAGAACAGAGGCCTCTTCATCTCGCCTCCCCGCTCCGCTCCCCCCGCCCCGCAGAAGCCGGCTCCGTGGGACCCACGGCGCCTTCCCTCCCTCCCCGGGACGGCGGCCCGCGGGGCTGCGAGGAAGCTGAGCAGAGGGACGCCCCACCCGCCCCCGCTCCACGCTTGCGCTCGCAGCGCCCCGGGAGGCCCCGCGGGACGGAGGCCCAGCGGCCGAGCCAGCGCGGCTCTTCCGCACTCGCGCTCCGGGGCCGCGCGCCGCCCCTTCCTCCTCCCGCGCTCCCCGCCCGGCCTCCCCCGCGGCCGCTTTGGGCTCGCGCGGGGCCGCAGGGGCTCTAACCGAGCAGCAGCCGGACGCAGCCCTGACAGACTACCCGCGCCCTGCCTCGTTAGAAAGTGTGCGGGGAGCGCAGAGGTGCTCGTAGGGGGTTCCAGAAACTTCGGGATGAAGGAAGAGCCGTGGACGTCAGCGAGGTCGGCGGCTCTCCCTCCCTCTCGACTCCAGCAGCCCGGCCCACACTGGGCGCAGGTGTCTGCCCGCGCCAGCGCCTTCGAAACCGGAACCCTGGGACCACGCCGCGCGGGGACCCTCCCATGTCGGGCTTTGCGGCGCTGGTAGAGAACCCTGGGTTCGGGGCTGGCAGAATCTGCAACAGCCAGACCACAGCTCCGATGCGGGCTTGGGGGCTCCAAGGATCGCTTTACTCTATGGCACCTCCCATCTTAGTTAGTCTCCGGTGTCCTGTACTAATAAAAAAGGGTTACCTATTTTCTCAGAAGTCCCACAACACCAAGATTTTAAACGGGTGGTGGGCTTGGGGGGCGTTTAGAGGCTGACTTGTTTGGCAGGGCGCTTAGAGATTTCTACCTGGTGATATGGGGTTTGGGTACAATTTTTGAAGAACACCCACATAAGTCTTTAGAGAGATGATATTCACACACACACACAATTAGCAATATTTTATTTATGCATGCACAGTGTCTTAGAAAATGTTATGCCATATTTCAGACTTCTACATTAGAAGCATCAATCCATTTTTATTATAATAATAATCCAATTATTTTGTGCTATATGGTGTCTTTGGAGATGAAATTATTCTTGTGTATAATCCCACTGATGACAGTTTACTTTTTAGGAGTGTGGAAAAATTCTGTACCCACTGAATTAGTGGAAAAGATCTTTGGGACTTTGGGGCCAGATAAATCACTGTCATCTTAACATTTTATTGACCTTAACACTAAAAAAAAAAAGTAAAAACTTTAACGTTTAAGATGTAAAGAGTTGACTTAAAAAGTCTTGAAAAGCAAAGAATGGTAAGACACAAGCATGGAAATGTTAATCTTCCCCTCTGGACCAAAAAGTCTGCGAGTCTTCTGCTCTGCTGACAACCTTCACGGCAAAATCGGTCTGCTAAAACCCAAAAGTAAACTTATGGCGTTTCCCCCCCCATAGAGTGGCAATGCAACATTTAAGATATATGTTTGTTTACTTATAGATATTTTGAATCCACTGACTTGTTTATGGGGTATGTAATGCCTTTAGTTTTTATTAAAATATGTAAATATGGAGTTATTTCATTAATTTAAAACTTAGTGTTGGCAAAATGATTATTGTGTTCTCCTAACTTGAATTACATGCAATTGCCAAATGAATGTCTATTTAAATACTAACACTTTTAATTGTTTGGGGGAGGAGAAAAGGAGATTTTATACCTAGATAACAGCTAATTTTTCTTAATAACAACAAGCCTTTTATTTTTTAAGTGATGTTTTAGATAATCTTACCTCTATACCTAGGTTATCCTAAGTCCTTCAAGAGCAATTACAGCCCTTAAAACAGGGCAGGATGCAGTATGTGCTTGTTGAATGAAGTAATACTTTGTTTACATGTCTGTCTCCCACTAGAGTTCATGTCTTAGAAGAAGGGACATTCTGTTACTAGCAAAGCTTCTAGCACACTTGATTCCCCTCAAAAGCAGTTTTAAAAATGTGGATGTTAATATCCAAGTACCATATATAAAGCTTTAATTTTTAAAATTCAGCTAGGAGCTTAAGGAAAAAAACACATGTTGAAATTAACAAAATTTCTTTTAGGCATGTATAGAATATATTCCCATGATAATGGGATTTTCTGACTTTCCAAAGCAGATTTTTAAAGAGAAACAGAACAGAACTTTTCAACTGACTTTATACTGTCTTTTGGAGTTTCATTTATATAAAGAGAGGAATACAAAGATGATTTTGAAGTTACATAAGGTTAGCCTTGTACAAAAGAGCCAAAGTCTTCCAAACAAATCTTTCATGGAAACATTTTTGCAAGTTTTTTAGATAATATGTTTCATTCTCAATCAAATGTATTATTTCATGTGTCAAGTACATTGTATATCTGTATTTAAAGTCAGCTGGTACTTTAGGAACTTTAAGTTATTTTAAATAGCACTTTGAGAAAAACCCTGAAATATCCCTTTAAATAGTTTTTTTCCCCTCACTGCTTAGCTGTTAGAAGTATGTATGTGATTGTGGGGGCATTCAATTAACTTTGTAAAAACAGAATGGTATTTTAAAGTTAGGAAGTTGGAAAGTGGGTCAGAAAATATAGCTTGGCTTTCTTGTTAGTAACAATAGTCTGTTGCCATATTTTATTTGAATCTTAACTATATTTATATTATGATCATTCTATGTTGTATTTATCCATTTAATTTCAAAGACTTCTAAAAAGAAAGGTAGAATTAAGAATGAAGGATCTAGTTTCTTTAATATGTGCAATTTCAGATATAAAGGAGGAATCCTATATTGTGTTTTTATCAGGAACAATACAATTTCATCCATAGATATTGTTAATGACAGACTCAGGCATCTATAGTTAAAAATAAATTAGATACTACTTGAACTTAAGTTTTCAAACTTTGTAGCATTCCTTAAATAGACTTAGGTTTATAGGTTTAGACCCTTTCACCATTGAGCTCTAATCTCAATACTTTTAAGGTCGAAAATACACAGTAAAAGAAAAGAAAATACATAGTAAAATATTTACTAATAATGGAAGCTGTACTTGCTTGGGAGTTTAATTGTTTAAGGACTGAAACCAATTATGGAACCTTTTAGTTTTAAGGGGATTTTTTTTCATAATGCAACAAGGAACTGAAAACAAAATTACAATGAAGGTTTTTTTCAATTTTAATTATTTGCTTAATCTGTTTCTCCCCACATCTCAAAATAAACACACACAACAACCTTAAATTTAAAGGTCTGTTTCTTTATGGAAATGTGGAAATCATTGTGAAATTTTCGCGTTAGAGTTAAATAAAGGGATTGTGGGTATCAACTGGCTTCTGAACTGCGGGGTTAAGGCAGGCAGGCACCTGCCTTACTGCACACGTTGCTCTCTCTGATTGCTGGCCCATTCCCCAGCTATTTGGGGCTCCATCGAATATCAGGATTTTATCAGAGAGCTCAAGTCAGAATGAGATCTCCAAGATCATTTTATAGGACTCACCCCAAATATAAGAACCAGCCACGTTTGCATGCTCCCTTCTATTGAAGAAGACATATCAAGAGGTTTCCTGTCTTGGCACTACTCAGCAACAGCTGTGACTATCTACTCACTTGGCACCTGGTGAAATTGTAGTTTCTGCTGGGGAAACATTTCAGATTGACACCTGTGATTGAAACATATGGTCTACAGTTTTTTAGAGAAGCTAGAAACCAGTAGTAGACTGTGTAATTTTTGTTAAAAGAGATCCAGTAAAGAGTTCAAGTTATATAAGCTAGGGAAGTCTGGTTAACATCATTTGAATTAAGACTTTCCAGGTAAAGATTCTCTCCCTTCCAACTGTTTTTTGGAAATGTCATTCAGCAACAAAATAAGCCTACATTTTCAAAAGTGAAAATGTTTTTAAAAATCATACAAAAGTGAGGAAAACAAAGCTAGAAGTAGTAGGCAAAGTCGCTGAAGACAGGACATTTATCCCCTTGTTTCCCCGTCTGGTTTTCTCTTTGGATATCTAGGAGTGCTTATTAAATGCTTTCAACACAATACAATTCAATGTATCAACATCGTGTCTTGACCCAGCAGGAACTCTGAAAACTGAAATGCTAGGTATGTGAAAGCTGGATTCAAGGGGAAAGCGTTTGGCTTTAAGGTTGTATTGACAATAATGTATCTATCAGATTATACCATGTCACACTGAGATTTCTCTTGACTGGCGAAGGCAAGACGACTCGTTGACCAGTTTCCTCGTCTCCCCGCACTTGCACCGGGTTTCCCCGCCCGCGGGGCTCCTGCTTGGAGGAGTCGCGTGCAGTCAGGCCGCAGGCAGGTCTGGGGCGGGTTTTGACGAACCTGTGCGCAGGGCGACGCCCTACCTGCGGGTTAGGGACCCTCCACCGCGCCCGGCACGTCGGGGGCGCCCCCCGCGGGCGGAGTCCCCGGGGCCGGCCGTCGGCGAACCTGCGGCCGTGACGTCACCCCGGACTGTCGGTAGCAGCCCCACGGCCGCGTTCCGGTTCCGGTGGGTTCACCGGGAGACGCGGGCGCACTAGACGGGACTGGCTCGCGTCGGAGCCCGAGTCGCCGTCTCAGTCGCCCCGTCCACTCGCGGACTGACGGGCCGCGCGGGCGGAGAGCGGCGGGCGCCCTGGGTCCGAAGCAGGTGCCGCAGGACGGGCTGGGGCGGGCCCCCCGACGGCCCGGCGGCGGGAGCGGGGACGACTCGGGTGTGCGGAGGGCGGCGGAGCTGGCGACCAGACCTCAGGACGCCGAGACCCCAAGGAACGCGGCCGAGCCGTCTCCGGGAGCCGCGGACCCGCGGACCCGCGGGGCTGTGCCGCCTGGGGCCCCTGCCTCGCTCGGCGCCTGCAGTCCGCCGTCCCCCCCGAGTCCCCGGACCTGCCTCGCCGTCACCGTCTCCCCGGCCCCTCCTACCCCGAGCCCCGGGTCCCCTCCCCAGCCCTCTCCTTCCCCGGGCCTCCTTTGCACCCCCCTCCCCCGCTGGCTGGGTTTCGGGGAGGAGAAAAATGGGAGACCGGAGGACGGCGCCCCTGAATCCCTCCAGTTCACCGCGAAGGCCGTAGAAGCAGTCACACTCTTCAGCGGCGCTTTGGGGGTGAGGCCGAGAGGGTGACGCTCACAGACGGGTGTGAGAGAGGCCCGACGTCCCCGTTTCCATCTTTAGCGCAACCAGGCAAGTGTCAGGTTGGAAGTCAGAGCCAAAGGAATTGCCTGGAAGTCATTTTACGTGAATGGGAATCTACCCTAATCAGACCCGTTTTATCCGGGTGCCGGTGCATGTCACCCTCCCTTTGATCACCTTCCACGTCTTTACACCAAAGGAATTCCAGAGTGGCTGACACATTATTTCTCGTTTTGCATTAGTGAAAGAGCAATGATGTGCTTGAATATTTTCCAGGAGATTCAAAGTCGGTAAAGACCTAAGTTTGAGAAATCCTTGTGGTGTTCTTTTCACCTCTCAGCCTGAGCTCACGCAGACTACAGAGGAGAGTTGTGTGCGTGTGTGTGTGACGTGCTTCTCATCTGTTAACAAAGAGATAAGATAAAACAGCTCTCTTTACTCTTTTCTCCTCCTCCTCTTCCTCCTCCTCTCTCCTTCTCTTTCTCTCAGTCTCTCATTAGCATGATTCCATCCACAATCTGAACTCAAAGTAAGATAACATTTTATCACTACCATGGGAAACCTTTAATTTATAGGATATGATTTTTAAAATTCATTTAAATTAACATGCAATTAAAAGAAAATTAAGAACATATTGGCAGGGCAAGGATATTTAGACATAATATTTACTCTGTTCCCCAACCCTCAGGGGAATTACTAATGTACCTAGATTATATATATATATATATATATATATATATATATATATATATATATATATATATATATATATATATATATATTTTAATTTTTGGTCACTGGGAGGGATTTTGGTGTTTATTCCTTGTATGTTTTTATTTGGAGTCAGGAGATGTATTTAGAGGAGCAAGTGTATTTTATAATCACTTAAAAACTTTTTACTTAGGGGTAGTTGTAAATTCACATGTAGTTGTAAGAAATAATAGATGATCCTGTATATTTCAAAACTGTAGTATGATATGAAAACTAGGATGTTCACATTGATAATTCATTGATTTAATTTAGGCTCCCCCAGTTCTAATTGTATGTGCGTGTGTGTGCTCTACAGTTTTATCCTGTGTGTATCCATCACCACCATGGTTAAAGTACAAAACTCTTTCATCACCACAAGGATGCCCCCTTATATTGCCCTTTTGTAATCACACCCACTTCCCTCTTGTCTTTAACCCTGGGCAACCACTAATTTGCTTTCCATGTAAAACATTTTGTCATTTCAAAGTTGGTGATCTTTTGTTCTACAGTTGTTTCATGGGGAAAACAGTACTTTCTTCTATGTATGTGTGTGCTTTTACGTATGCATACATACTCCTCAAAGTACTCATAACATTGCTGGATACATGAATTTTCACATATACTGACTACTTAAAGATGACTAGATTATATTACATTTTTTAAATGAACTTATTTTTTAGATTTTTTCCCTTTCTCAGTCCTACTCAATGGCCTTTGTAAATGAAAATTTGCAATTTACACATATTTACTTTTTGGGCAATACACAGCTAAACTAAAAAAAAACTATTTAAAGGGTAAAATGATCAACATCAAAAATTTGATGCTGAAATATGGAAGTATAGATAACACTTAAGACACAGACTACCATGTTTAGTATAATAGTGGTAAGTTTTTTCTTCCCATAAATGTACAGTGTAGAATATATTATGGAATTTAATCAATTAAAACTTTTAGGCTAAGTGATCACCAAAATATAAGTGACTTGGATATGAAATTTTAAATACCCAACTATTTCCACTTATGGTCTGGTTTATGAAAGAATGGAATACAAAAAGATTATAACTTAATATTTTAAAGTTATCTACACTTGACTAATATCTTGATGGAACACTAATAAGAATTTTCCTTTCCTGAGAAATTTATTTTAACATATTTCACGTTAGCTAGATTTAATTTAAGTACCTGTTTAGTTATTTTAAATAGAGACAGATCATGAATATTCTAGTATATTTATCTTTTAATTAAAAATAACCTGTAAGCTTTGTTGTGAAAACGTTTCTTAATAGTTTATTAACTTAAATATTCAAATGGTTTATTCTTTAAAAAATCTGAATTTAAAAATGCTTTTGAAGAAGTCACTGTATGTATGCATCAATTATATGTTCTCAGCAAGCTTTGTTGTTTCAGACATATGACTTTATTTTGGTAACCTAAGATACCAGTGCATTTTATTTCTATATTTGACATAATTTCTGCATACATGGGAAGAATTTTACTCACTTTTTGTAATAAACTATTTAAATAAATACATATCATATCCAAGATAATGTGAAAACCATTTCATATAACCATCATGATAAATCACTAGTTCACTTGTTAAAAGAATTCTTGAATTAATTCACTCTGAAAGGACTTTAAAGGTGAAAATCATCAATGGAGTTTTATTTCATTTTAAATCTCTGCTCTTTTTCATTGTGTTTTTGATGTGCTACTCAGTTAATGAGAGAATTTGTCTTATTAAATATGTCCAAAGTAATTACTAAGGTAAGCAAAGTGTTGCCAGATATATTCTTCAGAGTATTTGGACAAAATTAAGTTTGATTTCTAATCAAACTTGGTTCTAGAAAGACTGTGCAGTGTGTCTATAACCTAGCGTTCTTTTTTCTCATTGAGATTTCATTTCTTCTAAATAAAAAGAGCATACAGGAAAACATTAGAAAGTTTATTGGTTCTGAAAAGTCTCTTTATGTATCATCAAACCCTGTACATTTGAACCATTACATCTTGCAACTATTTAAAAATGAATTTTGATACTTTTCCTCTTTGAATAATGCCTGTAGTAGTAGAAATATATATTGCTACTTCTACCAATTGTAGAACTGGAGCAAGTTAAGGTGGCTGTTTAGTTATAAAATATAAGAATCATGTTTTATGGCATATTAGAATACCAGGCCACTCGTAGGTTATTTAAGAGGTCTTTTGAAATAAGCTAATAAAAGTTCCAAGTAAATTATTTTTAAACTGCTTAGCTAAATAAAATAAACTTCTCTGAAGCAGATATTTTTATAAGTAAAGTGGTGGTAAAGTCTAAAATAATACCTTGCAATATATTACCTGTAACCTATAGAAAAACAGTGAACATGACAAATCAGTAGGTATGTATATTTTCAGAAGAGTAGAGTAAATAGTTTGCATAACACTTTACATATGCATCTGTATGATGCTGATTTGCAAGTTGAGTCAATTTAATGGGTTCAGAACTCAAGAAAATAAGTATGTATGTTGACATAAAATGATTTTAAATTACATGTGTCTGGGGCAGGGTTAAAATCTTTGAATTAATTCACTCATAGCACTTCAATTTGCTATGAGAATGAAAAGCCTGTGGTAAGCATTTATGATGTATTGAAAATACATGTGGTAGGTAAATGTATCGTGATTCTTTTACAAAAACTACTGTTCAATAGGATAAAGATAATTAGTGGAGCAACTTCAAAAGACCTAATGAATTATGCTATTTAAACTTGCTGCATTTTGTCAATATAAAAGAAGTCATAATTATAGATATATGATAAATCAAAGCACTGACCTTTTTTTTTAAAGATAGGGATAGAAGAAAATGTTAAAGTGGAAAATATTTCAGGGAAGTATAAAAATTCTAAAAATGTAGTGTCTAACAATATGTCCCCAAAACAAGATTATTCAGAATTTTATTGTGTTCCAAACCACTGTTCCTACATGAACGTTTATTTTTTTGTTATATAAGCATTGGCACATAAATAAAAAATAATATAGTGAGGGCTGTGTCTCATTGTTTTCTTAGGGAAAACTGGATGATTAGAAAAAAAAACAAAGCCCAAGCTATCAATCATCGTATAAGAATGGGGCTTAGAAATGGCAAATGGTGTGGGTTGAATTTAAATGTTACATGTTAAATGTTTTTGAAAGGTTATTTAAATATTTTTAAATTCCACTTTACATTTTAATGTTTCTTTATGGCCTTTGCTCCTATGACTAGAACTTTTTCCTATACTTCTTTGCCATAAACTAATTATAGTTTATACTCATTCTTTATGGCTCTGTTTACATGTTGATTCCTCAGGGAAAACTTCCTTGGGCCCTCATAATAAGTTAAGCCTCCTGATTTATGCTTTTCTTGCTTCTAATATTTCTCTTTCATAACACTTATTCTAATTGCAATGGTTTAGTTCCTGTTTTCTCCACGGTGAATTCATGCCTAGCATAATGCTTAGCATAGAGTAGATATTTAACATGTTTAAATAGAATGAAGAAGTAATTATTTTTGTGTTTTCACATCTCTTAAAAATCAGATTTTTGTAACAGCTGAGGTAGGTAGAGTGGTGATCTTCTATAGTACAGATACTTAAGCCCAACAAGGTTGAATAATTACCCTCATCACAAAGTGAATTAGTGGCCCAAGTGGGACTAAGACCTATTTCTTAATTGCTGCCTGACCTTGTGCTCTTTCTGTTTGTAGGAATTAATAAACTATTTCTAAATGGTTCTAGGAATTCCTAATAAACCTCAGTGTTAACTATTAAAACAAGTTGTCGGTTTAGGCCTTTGGGTACCAAGGCTGTTTAGTAATTGTGTGTATAATTGCCTTTTGAGGTTTCCTTGAGGACCATTATGGGAACTTGAGGGGAGGCCAGATGCAGAGGACTAACTTTAATAAATACCTGGAGGTTTGAGGGAGAAAAAGTTGTATTAGGGTTAAACTGGCCTCAGAGCTCTAGAGGACCCTCTGCTTCCTGTAGCTTCTAAGGAAAAGCCATATCAAACCAGAAACTCATTTAAAGCACCTAGGGAAAAATGTGTAATCCACTGGAAACTGAGACCCAAGAGACTACTTCAGAGAGTTGTTGGACTGAGACCCTGCTGGGATCAGGGAAGGTGAAGAGGAGACTTCATCAGAGCCCGTGGCCCTGTGATTGATTGCCTTTTCTCCTGGGCTTTTTGATAACACATGAGGTAGAGCACAGTGAAGGGGGAGGCACTTGATAAATGTTGTTTAATTGAATGTATACTTAACACTTCCCTTAGTTTCTGATTTAACCATACTTTATATGAAGGATTTTTTCCGCATATTTTTTTTGGGCAGAACTTTGGGATTTCCACTGAAGTAGATGTAGTAACCCTAGGAGAAATCCAGGGCCACACCTTGAGAAAAAATTTGGCCTGGCCTTGTAGTGCATGGGCTGGCCCATCAGAACACAAGTCAGACTTCCCTAATTTTCAAAGTGAATAATGATTTGTTTTTGCTATTTGCCCCCATGCTCTCCATCATTAGGCTAGCTCATTAAAAAAAATTGTTATTATTTAAGTTCTGTTAAAAGTCTAGGTTAAATCAATATCATTTGTGTTTGTGTGTATGTGTGCATGTGTCTCCTAAGGAAATGATTTTTACTTTTCCATATATTCTGTCTCTGTGTCAAGTCAGAATCACTATTAAATTATGTAATTTACTAGATTATATTAGTTTTCCATAGAAATGTCTTTGTAGAATTAGTCTAATAATATGCCCTCTATTTAATTTTTAAATCAAGGGCTTATTTTAAAAATAGACAATTTCCCATAGCTTCTTTAAGTCTGCCATTGAAGATATTGTCCATTTTGTTATTAAATGTTTTTAATATAAAGATACATACACTCTTTTATTGAACTGTCTTAACTATTATATGTCAAACTAACCCCTCATATGGAATTTCCCAAAAATAAATGCTGCTCCTTTATTTTATTTCATGAAGCATTTCCCTTTTTACTTTTGCTAACATAAAACTCTGTACTTTGTTCAGACCTGAACTGAAGCAACTATTCCTAACCTATGTTTCTAATAAAATTGTCAATCCATGTCCTCACTACATGACTCTTAATGATTACTTTATATACATGTATTTTAGAGTGAACTATCTACAAAGCATTTAGAATAGGTAGAATATGAATAAAATAAAAAATAATTCTATCCAAAGATATATTTTTGAACTAACTACCTTCCAAAATTTTCCTTTTCGAATATCACTCATGAAAGCTCTTGGAGCAGACAGTCCTTTCAGAACTGTCCTGTATATTCATTTTCACCATTTGTTCATTCATCATTCAATAAACATTTATTGAGTGTCCAAGTGCCAGATGAATGCTTAGATGGTAATCATACAAAAATAGAAAGCCCTTAAGGGGCTTATTTGCTAATGGAGAGATATATAAATAAATAAAACACGGTTTGATAAGTGTCTAAAGATAGACATATGGAGCACATATGGAAGGTACTTAACTCAGGCTTTGGGAGTGAAGGGTGCTGTTTATAGGAGATTTCTAGGAGGCATTCCTAGGAGTTAGCCAGATGAAGCGGGGGAAGGAGAAACTGCATTCAGGAAGAAAGAAATTATGTGGAAAGGCACAGAGACAAGAAAAAATGTGGTATGTACTTGATAGAAAAAACAGTGTTTAGGTATATGGAGCTTCTTGGGGGTAATAAAACAGTGTCTAGAGAGGAAAACAGACCTAATTATGAAGAACCTCTTCTGAAGTTTGGATTTATCCTGAAATTGATAGAAAGTCATTCAAGAGTTGTAATTAGAGGAATATTGGGGTACATTTTGTGTTTTAGAAAGATGATTTATTTTCCCAGTAGTGTAGAGAACAAATCAGAAGGGATTAAAAAGGATTAGGAAGACCAGATATCCATTTTTGCTGTACCAGTCACACTAGATATGAGATATGCAAGACTAACGACTTAGTAGAATGGGTAGGTAAGGAGAGATGAATTTAAGATGAGTCCGAGGCTTCTGGTTGCATAGGTACATTAATGTCATTCATTAATGGAGAAAGGGGGTACAAAAGGCAGAGGCAGTGATGATTTCACTCTAACAGTGTTGAGGTGGTAGTGTGTCTGGGATAGCTATATGGCAGTGACTATGTTAAACTATTTGGATATATAGGGCTCTGGAGCCTAGGAAGGATACCTTAGCTGGGAATAAAGGTTTTGATATGTGGAACTTACATATTCATTTGAAAATAATGGTTAAATATTATTTTTATATTTCTTTATGTAATTATAAACATGTAAGTTTCAGTCATTTAATCTAAAGTATACATAAACTGAACTTGCCATAACTTGTATCCTCTACATGCTCGTTCAATTCATATCTCACATATATACACAGTGATGGCTGCGACATAGTGGAGAGTCAGACATACTGGAAAAATGAATAGAATTTCAATTTAAGAAAGTAATAATGACAGCTACAGTAATGTCAGTGTAGAATAATGTCAATCCAGCAGGTTATACCCTTTGTTATGCATTCTAAACCTGGCAATAGGCCAGTTTTAATTGGTAAATGGTACATGCTATATATCATTTAATTAGTAAATAAATATATACTCTGCTTCCTTGCCCTCTTAGAGGAGTTGATAGCTTGTTCAGTGAGTCAGTGGTCTCAGGCCCATATTCCTCTCACCTCTCTCCACCCAAAAGTGACATATCAGGTGTGGTAGCCCTTCACTCATAAACAATTGAGTTAATAGTGAATCACCAAACAAAATTCAGAAGATACTAACTATAGCATTCATTATAATGAGAATAATGTTTTTTTAAGCAGGAAATTTTATATTTTATTTTACAGTCTTTTTTTTAGATTTTATTTTTTATTTATTTTTAGAAGGGAAGGGAAGGAGAGAGGGAGAGGAACATCAATGTCTGGCTGTCTCTCTTGCACTCCCTGCTGGGAACTGGCCTGCAGCCCAGGCATGTGCCCTGACTGGGAACCGAACTGAGACTGTTTGGTTCGCAGGCCCGTGCTCAATCCACTGAGCTACACCAGCCAGGGCCTAATGAGAATAATTTTTAAAGGAGAAAACAAATGATATTTTAATCATAATGTAAATAGACTATACATACATTTTGTGATTCATTCTGACCCTTTAAATAAATTAGAAGACTCTTTGTGTGTTGTAAAGGATATAACACCTAAACATATAATTAAGAGACTACTGGTCAAGATGTAGGTATAGGTAGACACACTTCACCTCCTTGCACAACCATAAGAAGGATCACAACTAACTTCAAAACAAAAAACACCCAGAACTGCCAGGTAATCAAACTGTGTGGAAGTCCTACAACCAAGGATTTAAAGAAGCCATATTCATCCAGATGGGTAGGAAGGGCAGAGATGGGGTACAGGGGTAGAGAGGATGTGGTATGGTAGTGGCAAGATGGCAGTGGTGGCTGGAGAAATGGGTGGTCCCATATTCACATGTGGTAGATAAAAATTGGGAAGGATAACTGGGGAATGAGTGATCCCAGCTCCAGGCCAGACTGTACAGCCCAGGGTTCCAGTGCCAGAAAATTAAAGCCTTATAACTTATAGCTGTAAAAACCAGTGGGGGTTGGGGTGGTAGAAGAAACTGCAGGTCTCACAGAAGAGTCTGGTTAAAGGGCCCACATAGTCCTAGAACTTATGCAAACCCACCCACTCTGGGAACCAACACCAGGGTGGCAGCTAGAGGGGCACCAGTCACATTTGGGAAGTAGGTGCATGATTGGAAGCCGGGAAAGTGCCAAGGAAGCCTCTAACAGCCAGGCAGTGGCATCGTTCCTTCTCTAACTCGTCCCCCACATACAGAGCCATGAAGTGGCGAAGCAGTTTGCCCCACCCTAACAAATACCTAGGGCTTCACCCCATATAACTTAACAGGTGTGCTAAGACAGGGAGTCAAAGCAGCTCTACCTAATACACAGAAACAAACACAGGGAGGCTGTCAAATCGAGGAAACAAAGAAATATGGCCCAAATGAAAGAACAGGATAACCACAGAAAAAGTACTAAGCAAAATGGAAATAGCCAACCTATCAGATGCAGAATTCAAAACACTGGTGATAAGGATGCTCAGAGAACTCAGTGAGTACAGCAAAAGCATAAGGGAAGAAATAAAGACTACACTAAATTAAATAAAGAAGCTAAAATAAAGGGAACCAACAGTGGAGGGGATGAAGCCTAGAATCACATCAACAATTTGGAACATAAGGAAGAAATAAACACTAGAACAGACCAGAAGAAATAAGAATTCAAAAAAAGAGGTCAGTATAAGAAGACTCTGGGACATCTCCAAAAAAGGGCCAACATATGAATCATAGAGATGCTAGAAGGAGAAGATGAAGAGCAACAAATTGAAAACTTATTTAAAAAATGATGGAACAAAACTTTCTTAATTTGGTGAGAGAAATAGACTAACAAGTCCACGAAGCACAGAGAATCCCAAACAAGTTGTACCCAAAGAGGACCACATCAGGAAACATCATATTTAAAATACCAAAGGTTAAAGATAAAGAGAGAATCTTAAAAGCAGCAATTGAAAAGCAAATAGGAACTTACAAAGAAGTTCCCATAAGACTGCCAGCTGATTTCTCTAAAGAAACTTTGCAGGCTAGAAGGGACTGGCAAGAAGTATTCAAAGTGATCAAAAGCAAGGACGTATAACCAATATTAGTTTACCCAGCAAAGCTATCATATATGAATTGAAGGGCAGAAAAAGTGCTTCCCGGGCAAGGTAAAGTTAAAGGAGTTTCATCATCATCAAGCCCTTATTATATGAAGTGTTAAAGGGATTAATATAAGAAAAAGAAGATCAAAACTATTAACACTAAAATGACAATAAACTCACAATTATCAACAACTAAATCTAAAAAACAAAAACTGAAAACTAAGCAAACGACTAGAAAAGGAACAAATTCATAGATATGGAGATCACTTGGAGGGTCATCAGGGGGCAGGGATAAGGGGAAGAATGGGGAAAAGGTACAGAGATTAAGAAGCATAATTGGTAGGTAATAAATAAACGGGGATATTAAGAATAGTATAGGAAATGGAAAAGCCAAAGAACTTATATGCATGACATATGGATATGAACTAAGGGGAAGGGATTGCTGGGGGGAAGGCAGGTACCCGGTGGGCAAAGGGGGAAAATTGGGACAACTGTAACAGCATAATCTATCAAATATACTTTAAAAAACAAAATCATAATTGACTGGATAGTTATGAGAGTGAAAGAGCATTTCACAGAAAACAAAACAACTAGACATATGGTACCAAAATTTATGATTTTTAAAAAGATTTTATTTATGTATTTTCAGACAGAAAGGATGGGAAGGAGAAAGAGAGGAAGGGAAACATCAATGTGTAGTTGCCTCATGTGCACCCCCTGCCAGGGACCTAGTCTGAAACCCAGGCATGTGCCCTGACCAGGAATTGAACTGGCAACCCTTTGGTTCACAGGCTGGTGCTCAATCAACTGAGCCATGTCGGCCAGGGCAAATTTATAATTTCTTAATCAAATGCAGGAACAGTGACCTGAAGTACATAATCAGAGGCTGGGAGAAACCAAATCAGGTCCTGAAAATTCTTACTCTTAAAAAAAAGCAGGGGAGGAACACTTAAATATTTTCAAATAAAATATGAACAGTGAAGGAAAATGAGAACAAGTCCTAAAATTTATCAGTGTCATGAAACTTGCTTCAGTAAAAGTATAACCATATAAATGTAATATCTTATTATAGAAATAAAAAATTAAATCTATTAAAGTTGATGAGTGTAACTGGTTGAACTCTTTGATAGGAGAAAATATAGTGCTTAGAGTAGTAAAATCAATATGAGTTGTAGTTTCTAGAGCAAAGAGTACAAGTTTTTCAAGAAGAGTTAGTTGTGCAGTGTCTGGCACAAATAACGCCCCTTTTTAATTACAAAATCTTTTATTACAAAATCATAAGCATGTAATTATGTAACAGAACAATATCAATCTCAAGCACACTCTATGACATTTGAAATGTTCAAATTGCTGTCCACATTGTGTCAGACCTTCATGTATCCTGCCAGCCACTCACGCAAGCTTTACTTCTGCCAGAACCTTTATATTCAGAACTGTGCTAGGTACTTTGAGAAACAGAAGAGAAGTATAAAACGTAATCTCTGCTCTAGAAATGTTTATTATTTTGCTATGGAGGTAAGACATTTTTTCACATAAAAGAAACTAGACAACCATATAACATGCTATGTCAACAATGGCTGCTGTGCTTTGCACAACTTTGAGAGTGCCATTTATATCATAATCTATATGAGTGGCATCCCCTGGATTTGTGCAGTACACAGCCTGCTCAGCCATACTTTATGGACCTGGGAATTATTCAGTTTTCACTTTCATTTGTTTCCCTGTGTGTAAGTAGTGTAAACAATAAAGCTTCCCATGGCTTCCCATTTCACTACAATAAGACCACAAAAATCTGAATTTGACCTATTGCTAAATTTGATCTGGCTCCAACCAAACTCTCTAGCTTTATTCTTGCCACATCACCCCTCCACTTGACATTTCAGGCTGATCTGAAGTTATTTCGGATTCTTCAACAATCTGCCACAATCATGCATCCCTTGTCCAAGCCAGAAACCTGAAAGTATCACATTCCATCTTCTTCACATTAATCAGTTTGTGTCCTAAATATCTCCTTAGACCTTTAACTTTTCTCTTTGAGTTTTGCCATTGCTGTTCACCTGGTGTCGGTTCCTACAACAGTTTTCTAAGTGGTCTTCCTGTCTTCAGACTTGTCTATTTTCACCTTTTCCCACATGTGTAATCAGAGTGATCCTTTACAAAGTACAAATTTGATTGTGTCACAGCACTGACATTAATGGTCAGATACAATTCAAAATACTTGCCCTGGCTGGTGTGGCTCAGTGGATTGAGCACCAGCCTGCAAACCCAACAGTCACTGGTTTGATTCCAGCTGGGGCGTATGCCTGGGTTGCTGGCCAGGTCCCCAGTAGGGGGTGAGTGAGAGGCAACCACACACTGATGTTTCTTCTCTTTCTCCCCTCTCCCCCCTCTCTCAAAAAATACATTGTAAAAATCTTTAAAAAAACCCAAAATACTTAAAAATACTTTATTGGACCCTTTAGGATTTTTGTTTCTGTCAATTTGTTAGCCTTCTTTCTTGAACATTCTCTCTCCCCTCTTGCAGTTTAGTCATACTGCAGGAATTCTTGGTGACAAAACCGAGATGGCATATTTCACAGAAAAATGACAAAACCGCATTCTCGGTTTTGTCAGTATATCAAACTGTTTTTGGTTCTGAACTACATAGTTCCTTTTCATTGGAATACTATCAAATCTATTTACCTGTCTACTCCAATTTGTTAGCAGGCAATCTGCTCAGAAGCCTTCAGATATAAACTTAGATGTTACTTCTCCTGAATTGCCTTTTCTGTGTTCTTTAAAGCCTGGGTTAGATGTTCTACTGTATGTTTGTAGAGCATACTCTACTTCTCGTTTAGTTGTATACACCATAATGTGTTGCATTTGTTTATCTTTCACAGTGTCTTTATAAGTTTCTTGAGGTCAAAGATAACTGTGTTTCATCACCTTGTCTACTCTTTCTCTCCATATATATATACATATATATGTGCATAATATATATTAATGCACATATATAACACATATGTGCATAAATATATATATTTCAATTATAGTTTACATTCGATATTATTATGTATTAGTTTCAGATGCACAGCATAGTGCTTAAAAGATCAGGTACTTTACACTGTGCTCCTCCTGATATTTCAAGTACCCACCTGGCCCCATAGATAGTTATTATGATATTATTGACTATATTCCCTATGCTGTAATTTACATCCCCATGATTATTCTGTAACTACCAATTTGTACTCCTTAATCTCTTCGCTTTTTTCACCCATCCCCCCAACCTCCTCCCCTCTGTCAACTGACACTCTATTTGGGTCCGTGAGTCTATTTCTATTTTTTTTTATTTTGTTCTTTAGATTCCCCATATAAGTGAAATCATATGATATTTGTCTTTGTCTGTCTGACTTATTTTCCTTAGCTTAATACCCTCTAGCTCCATTCATGCTATCACAAAAGGTAATATTTCATTCATTTTCATGGCTGAATAGTATCCCATTGTGTCAATGTACCACAGCTTTTTTACCCACCTGTCTATTGATGGGCACTTGTGTTCCTTCCATAGCTTTGCTATTGCAAATAATGCTGCAGTGAACATAGAGATACATATATTCTTTCAAATTAGTGTTTTGGTTTTCTTTGGATATATTCTCAAAAGTGGAATCACTGGGTCATAAGGCGGTTTCATTTTTACTTTTTTGAGGAACCTCCACACTAATCAACATTTCCACTAACAGTGCATGAGGGTACCATTTTCTCTGCATCCTCGACAACACCTGTTGTTTATTGATTTGTTGATGATAGAATTCTGACAGGTGTGATAGTTACCTCATTGTGGTTTTGATTTACATTTCTCTGATGACTAGTGATATTGAGCAACTTTTCATATTTCTATTGGCCATCAGTATTTCTTCTTTGGAGAAATACCTATTCAGGTCTTCTGCCCACTTTTTAATTGTATTGTTTATTTCTGAAATTATTATATCATGAAATTATTTCTGACCTCTCTGTTCTGTTTCATTGATACATGTGAGTTTTTATGTGAGTAAGATGTTGTTTTGATTACTATAGCCTTGTAGTATAGTTTGATATCAGGTAATGTGATACCCTCTACTGTGTTGTCTTTCAAGATTTCTGTTGCTATTTGGAGTCTTTTGTGTTTTCATACAAAATTTTGGATTATTTATTTTACTTCAGTGAAATATGCCAATGGTATTTTGATAGAAATTGTGTTGAATTGTAACTGATGTGTCTTGAATGAATTATTCATTCCATGGTAATTTCTAAAATATGTGGTATAAAAGGCTCAAATTATGAGCCCATAAAACCTTAAATTTTTCTTCATCAGAATAGAAGGTATTGATTAATATACACCAATAATAATAAAATGTTGGAAACAACCTAAGTGCTCATTAGTGAACAAATGGATCAAAAACCTATGGAACATTTACACAATAGAATACTATGCAGCAGAAAGAAAGAAGGAGCTCCTACCCTTTGTGACAGCATGGATGGATCTGGAGAGCATTATGCCAAGTGAAATAAGCCAGGTGGTAAAAGATAAATACCATGTGATCTCACCTATAAGTGAAACCTAGTCAACAAAACAGCCAAGCAAGCAAAATATAAACAGACACTTTGAACTTAAGAACAAACTGACAGTAACCAGAGGGGAGGTGAGAGGGGATAATGAGGGTGGGAAGGGAGGAAGGGATTTCAGGAACAATTATAAAGGACAAATGGACAAAGCTTAAGAGGAGTAGGATCAAGGGGGGGAAGTGGGGATGGCTGGGATTGATGGGGCAGGGAGTGGTGGGAAGAAAATAGAGACAATTGTACTTGAACAACAATTAAATTAAAAAAAGAAAGAAAAAACCATTTTTTTCATTCAATCATAATAAATATCACTGAAGTGTATATTCTAAAATTCAAACAGTAAACAACTAATGATAGAGGTAAAACTACCTTTAAAAAGCTCTTTATGTATTAAGCTATGCATGATTATTTCCATTATAACAAATAAAATAACACTATAACAGGACTACCGCTGTTGATTTCTATTCAAGTAGCAAATTAGTCTGTCAAAATAGACTTACTATTTTGTCTGGTTGAATATTATAACTGCATTCAGATACCTTATGCCTGCTTCAGGAAATGGTAAAGATGGGGTTTTCAATAAAAATACATGAGTATTTTAAATACTTAAATGTAAATGTGTTAATAATATCCATATTAATAACCATTTTTAACTAAACATTTTAATTATTTTGATACAAATAATACAAAATATGTTCATTTACTACAATCGAATTAGAGATAAAGTGTCAGAGAAATAAAAGTGATTCCTTAATGCATCTACTAAATGGGATTTTGTGGGTAAAGTTTTTATAAAAATATATTTTAATATTTCAGTTTAGTTTGAAATCAAGAACTATGTTTGCATTTTTAAGTTCTACATTTTTGTGTATATTAAGCTTGATAAAAATGGAAAAAAATCAAAATGTTGCAGGATGTTTTTTTGTATATAACAGCTGTTGAACTTTATTATATTAATGTTATCTTTACAATAGTTTTGGTCTATTTTAACTTTTTGTTATATAAGTGTTCAACTCACTTTGAGTTTTGTCTCTTTTATCTATTTTATCCTTGTAGCATTTCTACAAGAAAGCAGCTGCCTTTGTATTACAAGTAGTTGGTAAACATTCTCCTCAAGTAGCTCAGGCAATAGTTGATTGTGGAGCTCTGGATACGCTGGTGATATGCCTGGAATATTTTGACCCTGGAGTCAAAGAGGCTGCAGCATGGGCACTTGGATGTATAGCAAGACATAATGCAGGTAATGGAGCATGTTTTAAACTAGGATTATTAAATTTTATATTTATTAGGTAAATCTGGCTTTGTTTAGTAAAGCCTAGGTGAGTTTTTAATGATGTTTCTATATATTATGAGAGATAAGCTCTAAATGATGCCCAGGTCGTTTGGGTTATAAATTCATAAAAACATCTATACATTCCAGTCTTTATCTTAGTTAGCAGAAGAGAAATCGGTAGATAGAAAGAGAAGTGGGGGCAGGAATTGAGTGAATGACATATTAATTCTTAAAGTCCTTGGAAAATTGGTTCAGTTAAAAATTATTCTAGTTTATTACCCCTCAGGGTACGTTGAGTCTTCACCCTTACTTATAATATAGGGTATTCCAAATTAGTCAGGAGCCATGTCATATGAGTGAGTAGTGTTAAACACATATGGACATAACTTTCCAGGACATGTCTGTATTCAGCTCACATAGGGCAGGAAGGAGGAGAAAAAGAAGGACCACCTTTGCTTATAAACTGACAGCTCAGTGCCAGGACCTTTTGTGTCAAGGTTATGCTGACACACCTGATCAGTAAAAAATACATAGGGAACAAAACTGCCCCCACAACTTGATAGAAGTTGTTAAATAATATGAACAAATAATACAACAAGGCTATGCAGTTTAACATATGTAAAAATGGCCTACTTTGTCGGTAATCAAGAACTGCATATGAAAGCATCATATTCCAGGACATGTCTGTATTCAGCTCATATTGGGCAGGAAGGAGGAGAAAAAGAAGGACCACCTTTGCTTATAAACTGACATATAAGCAACTGACATATTGGGGGAAAAAAGAGTAAAACAGAAATAGAGCCAAGTGGCTAAGAGCATTGTGGTGTTAGGACGAGTTTCACTATAAGTTTTACCATTTATTTGCTATGTGGCATTGAGTTTGGCTTTTAAACTTTCTGAACCTTTACTTCCTCATCAACAAAAAGAGGATAACTACTTCAGAGTTAATTCAGAGATTTATTGTAGAGGCTCAAAGTAGCTACCTTAGAGATTTGTTGTGAGGATGATGAGATAATACATGTGAATCACTTAGAACAGTGCTTGGCACATGGTAAATATTCAGAAATGAAAGGTATTAGTATTAATACTGATGGTTAGAGAGGACATGATAATGTTTATACCAATTGGTGGAAACACTACAAATTGTATAAATGTGTGGAAAGTTGTTTGGTAAAACTAATCTAAGTCACAAAAGAGTTTATGGTTACTCTAAAAAGCCTGCTTTGGGAATTGCTCTTAAGGAAATAATTCCACAGAATGAAAACTATATTCATGCAAATGTTATCGTAACATTATTTGTAATAGCAACCCCCCCAATATTTGGCAGGAATTCAGAGGTTAAATTATGGTAGTTTACTTAATAGACTCTCAATCAACAAAAAGTGATTATAAAGTAAAAAAGAACAAAATTATATATTATAATTATAATAATATAAAAACAAGTTTTTATGTGAACATAAGTTACAAAAAGATACATGTTTACATTACTAGGGTGTTAGAATTAAGGATATTTTTCTTCATTTTCCAGGTTTTCTTTCTTTCCTTTTTTTTTCAGTCTAGCTTTTTCTAAAACTCTTTATTGTATTTTTTCTATTACCATTTAGTCCCCATGTATCCCTTTCCCTCCAGCAATCACCACACTGCTGTCCATGTCCATGAGTCCTTTTAAATTTTTGCTCAACCCCTCCACTCTCTAACTTCCCCTCCCTCCAGCTGTCATCTGTTCTCCATCTTATGAGTGCCTCTGTTTTGCTTGTTATTTCAGTTTGTTCATTGGAGTCCACATATGAGTGAAATCAGATGATATTTGTCTTTCTCTGACTGGCTTATTTCACTTAGCATAATGTTTTCCAGGTCCATCCATACCATTGCAAAAGAGTAAAATTTTCTTCTTTTTTATGGCTGAGTAGAATTCCATTGTGTAAATGTCACATAATTGTTTTATCTACTCATCTATTGATGGACATTTGGGCTGCTTCTATATCTCGGTGATTGTAAATAATGCTGCAATGAACGTAGGGGTGCTTATGTTCTTTTGAATTAGTCTTTTTGGTTCCTTAGTATTTATTGCTAGAAGTGGGATTGCTGGGTCAAAAGGCAGATCCATTTTTAGTTTTATTTTTGTTTTTGTTTTTTGCTTTGCCTTTTATTTTAGTTGTTGTTCAAGTACAGTTTTCTATCTTTTACTCCCATCCCATTCCAACCCCCCAGTGCTCCCTACCTCCTTCCCATTTCCACCCCCCTTAGTTTTTGTCCATGTGTCCTTTATATTTGTTCCTGTGACCCCTTCCCTCCATAGTGTTTTCCACAGGTAGCTGCACCAATCTGCATTCCCACCAACAGTCCAAAAGGTTCCCCTTTTTCCACACCCTCGCCAGCACTTCTTGTTTGTTGATTTATTGATGACAGCCATTCTGACAGATGTGAGATGATATCTCATTGTGGTTTTAATTTGCATTTCTATGATGATTAGTGACATTGAACACCTTTTCATATGCCTGTTGGCCATCTATATGTCCTCTTTGAATAAATATCTATTCAGATCCATTGCCCATTTTTAATTGGGTTGCTTGTTTTTTGGTGTTGCGTTTTGTAAGTACTTTATAAATTTTGGATACTAACCCCTTATTAGATGTGTTGGCAAATATGTTCTTCCATTCTGTGGATTGTCTTTTTATTTTGTTGATGATTTTCTTTGCTGTACAAAAACTTTAATGTAGCCCCATTTGTTTATTTTTTCTTTTATTTTCTTCGCCTGGGGAGATATCTATAAAAAATTGATATGAGCAATATCAGAGATTTCATTGCCTATGTTTTCTTCTAGGATTTTTATGGTTTGGGGTCTAACATTTAAGACTTTGATCCATTTTGAATTTACTCTTGTGTGTGGTATAAGAAAGTGGTCTAGTTTCATTTTTCTGCACGTATCTTTCCAGTTTTCCCAACATCATTTATTGAAGAAACTATCTTTAGCCCATTGTATGTGCCTGCTTCCCTGTTGAATATTAATTGACTATAAAGGTGTAGGTTTATTCCTGAGCTCTCTATTATGTTCCATTGATCTATGTGACAGTTTTTATGCCAGTGCCAAGCTGTTTTGATTACTATGGCCTTGTAGTATAGTTTGACATTAGGTAGCACAATTCCTCCAACTTTGTTCTTTTTTCTCAGGATTGCTGTTGCTACATGGGGCCTTTTGTGGTTCAATATAAATTTTTGAGATATTTGTTCTAGTTCTATAAAATATGTCATTGGAATCTTGATAGGAATTGCATTGAACCTATAGATTGCTTTGGGTAGTATGGACATTTAAATAATGTTAATTCTTCCTATCCATGAACACAGTATGTGCTTCCACTTATTTGTATCTTCTTCAATTTCTGTTTTCAGTGTCTTGTAATTTTCTGAGTATAGGTCTTTTACATCCTTCATTAGGTTTATTCCTAGGTATTTTATTCTCTTTGAAGCAATTGTGAATGGGATTGTTTTCTTAATTTCCCTTTCTGTTAGTTTGTTATTGGCATATAAAAATTCAACTGATTTCTGGATATTAATTTTGTATCTTGCTACGTTGCTGAATTCATTTATCAGATCTAGTAGTTTCTGTGGAATCTTTGGGGTTCTCTAAGCACAGTATCATGTCACTTGCTAATAAGGACAGTTTCACTTCCTCCTTTCCAATTTGCATGGTTTTTACTTTTCTTCTTGTTTGATTTCTGCATCTAGGACTTCCAGTCCTGTGTTGAATAAAGAGGTGAAAGTTGAGATCCCTACCTTGTTCCCTATCTTAAGGGGCATGCTTATAGTTTTTGCCCATTGAATATGATTCTTTCAGTGGGTTTGTCATATTTGGCCTTTATTATGTCCAGGTATGTTTCCTCTATTCCCACTTTGCTAAGAGTTTTTATCATAATTGTGTTCTGGATCTCACCAAAAACTTTTTCTACATTTATTGATGTGATCATGTGGTTTTTATCCTTCATTTTGTTTATGTGGTGAATCATATTTATTGATTTGCAAATGGTGTACCATCCTTGCATTCCTGGAGTAAATCCTGCTTGATCATGGTGTATGATCTTTTTGATGTTTTGCTCTACTCAGATCGCTAATATTTCATTGAGGATTTAGCATCTATGTTTGTCAGGGATATTGGCCTATAACTCTGTTTATCTGGTTTTGGAATTAAGATAATGCTCACTTCGTAAAATGAGTTTGGGGACCTTCCCTCCTCTTGGATTTTATAAAATAGTTTGAGAAGGAGAGCTGTTATTTCTTTTCAGAATGTTTGGTAAAATTCACCTGTGAAGCCATCTGGTCCAGGGCTTTTGTTTGTTGGGAGTTTTTTGATTACTACGTTAATTTCATTAGGTGTAATCTGCCTATTCAGATTCCCTGTTCTTCCTGATTTATTTTGTAAGATTGTATGTTTCTAGGAATTTATTCATTTTACCCAGGTTGTCCAGTTTGTTGGCATATAGTTGTTCATAATATTTTCTTATAGTCCTTTGTATTTCTTTGTTGTCAGTTGTTACTTCTGTTCTTTCACTTCTGATTTTATTTATTTGGGTCCTTTCTTTTTTTCTTGATGAGTCTGGTTAAAGGTTTGTCAATCTTGTTTATCTTTTCAAAGAACCAGCTCCTGGTTTCAATGACCTTCTGTATTTTTTTAGACTCTATTTTATTTATTTCTGCTCTGATCTTTTTTATTTCTTTCCTTCTACTCACTTTGTGCTTCATTTGTTGTTCTTTTTCAAGTTCCTTTATGTGTAAAATTAGATTGTTTATTTAAGCTTTTACTTATTTTTTGAGCTATGCCTGTAATGCTATGAATTTTCTTCTGTAATTGCTTTCCCAGTGTCCCACAGATTTTGGGTTGTTGTGTCCTCAATTTTGATTTGTTTCAAGGTACCTTTTGATTTCTTCCTTGATCTCATTTTTGACCCCCTTGTTGTTTAACAACATGTTATTTAGTGTCCATGCCTTTGTATGTTTTTCAGTGTTCATCTTGTGATTTATTTCAGTTTCGTAGCATTGAGGTCAAAGAAGGTGGTTGATATGATTTCGGTCTTCTTAAATTTACTGAGACTTGTTGTGTGTCCTAACGTGGTCTGTCCTAGAAAACATTCCATGTGCACTTGAAAAGTATGTACAGTCTGCTGCTTTGGAGTGAAATGCTCTTAACATATCAATTAAATCCATTTAATCTAGTGTGTCATTTAAGACCACTGTCTTCTTGTTGATTTTCTGCCTGGAAGGTCTATCCATTGAAGTCAATGGTGTGTTAAAATGCCCAACTATGGCTGTATTTCTGTCTATCTCTCCCTTTATGTCTATCAAGATTTGCTTTACATATTTAGGTGCTCCTATGTTGGGTACGTAAATGTTTACTAGGGTTATATTCTCTTGTTGCATTGTTCCCTTTATCATTATGTAGTGTTCTTCTTTGTCTCTTACCATAGCCTTGGTTTTAAAGCTTCTTTTGTCAGATATAAGTTTTTTTCTTCTCTATTTGCATGAAACATCTTTTTCCATCCCTTTACTTTTTGTCTGTGTGTATCTTTTGATCTGAAATGGGTCTCTTGGAGGCAGCATATATGTGGGTCTTGTTTTCTTGTCCATTCAGCTACCCTGTGTCTTTTGGTCAGAACATTTAAGCCATTTACATTTAAGGTGATTATGGATAGGTACATATGTAGTGCCATTTTATTGTTAGACTGTTTTCCTCTGTTTTTTTCTTTCTCTTTTTTTTTCTTCTTAAAGCAAGCCCTTTAACATTTGTTGCAGTACTGGTTTGGCGTTAGCAAACTCCTCTAGCTTTTTCTTGTCTGGGAAGCTCCTTATTTCTCCTTCAATTTTCAATGATAGCCTTGCAGGGTAAAGTAGCCTTGGTCAGAGGTACTTGCCGTTCATCACCTTGAATATTTCAAACCACTCCCTTCTGGCCTGAAATATTTCTGTTGAGTAATCAGATGCCAGTGTAATTGGTGCTCCCTTGTAGGTACTACCTGTTTTTCTCTTGCAGCTTTTAGGATTCTCTCCTTGTTTTTAAGCTTTGTCATTTTAATTATGATATGTCTTGGTGTTGGCCTCTTTGGGTACAATTTGTTTTGGAGTCTCTGAGCTTCCTGGACTTGTGTGACTTTTTTTTTTCATCAGATTAGGGAAGTTTTTGGTCATTATATCTTCAAGTAGGTTCTCGATCTCTTGCTTGCTCTCTTCTCCTCCTGGTATTCCCATGATGTGGATGTTGTTATACTTCATGTTGTCCAAAATGTTTTTTAAGCTCTCTTCCTTTAAAAAAATTTTATTTTCTGCTCTTCCTGGGTGTTTGTTTCTACCTTGTCTTCCAAAACACAAATTCAATCCTCTGTTTTATCTAACCTACTGATTATTCCTTCAAGTGTATTATTTATTTCAGATATTGTATTCTTTATTTCTGGCTGGTCCTTTTTTATGGTTTCTATGTCTTTTTTCATGCTGTTGAGTATCTTTATTATTATTATTCTGAACTCTATATCTGATAAATTGCTTGCCTCCAATACTTCTAGTTCTTCTGGAGAATTCTCTTGTTTTTTTTATTTTTTTCATTTGTGGCCTGTTTCTTTGTCTTCCCATTTTGGCTGCTGCTTTGTATTTTCTTAGTTGCTAAACTAATCAGCCATTAAACATGATTCGCTGCTAATCTAATGAAGCTGTAATCAGCAGCTGAGCTTAAGCACCACAGGGTAGGGCAGAGTAATTTCTGTAGGTGGAACTATTGCTTCCCTTCAGGCTGATGCTATATGGAGAGGAGTGATCTGCCTGAGAAAGCTGGCTTCTCCAGTATGGGGAATGACTCAGCACAGGGATCCTGATAGCTGTTCCTTTAGTTCTCTCCCCAGGGCCACCAGCCCTAGACTTACCTCAAGGGTCTCTAGTCCAGTCTTCCCTCCCTCTGCTGGAGGCCAGGGTAACTGGCTGCAAACAAAATTTTGTGCCTTGGCCCTTTAAGAGGCTCTTTGCATCTCTAGCCATTTCTCCCTGGCAGACAGAAGCCCTGCTGCTTTTCAAAGCTGGATGTTATCTGGGTTCCTTTCTGGCTCTGATGCTGTAGGTTGGGGTGTCCTGCTTGAGGGCCAGACTCTACACTCTTTAGGGGGAAAGCCCTGGACACTGAAGTATCCCTCCAGAACTTCAGATGCCATCCATGGGAGCCCAGCCAGCCCTCTCATTCCTCCACACTCCCTGCCAGTCATGTTGTGGTAAACTAGTTTTTTCTCTATGAGTGGTTATAAGGCTTCTCTCTAGCTAGTGTTCAGTTGGTTATTCAGGATGCTTTCTCTACAATTCAGTTGTAGTTGCTGATTGGTCCTGGGAGGAGGTTAATTTAGCTTCCACTTATTTCTCCACCATCTTGGATCCTCCCTTCCAGATTTTTGATGTATATGTATGTATAAAATAATAGCTACCATTTACTGAGTAATTACTATATGTCTGGCTCTGTACAGGGTGCTTTAGATACATTACCTCATTTTGATTATGCTACCCTTATTGTAGATATTACTCTTTCTGTTAAACAGAGGAAGAAAGTGGAACTTAGAGAGGATACCTGAAATTATAATAAAGGCAGACCTAGGATTTGAGCCTAAATCTGTCTGAATCCAAAGCCCATGTTAACCACATTGCCATACAGCTTCACTAAACACTTCTTGAAAAAGCATTGAAGAAGAAATTCAAACAGAAACAGTAAGAAGTTCTCTAATGGTTATGTTTCATTTGGTTCTAAACTGGTGACACTATTAGATACAGAAAATGAATGAAATGTTATAAAAGTACTGAGAAAGTAAACTATTGCCATGCTTAGAATGATTCATAATTTAGTATATTAAAATCATTTCCTTAATATCTGGATTTTGGTTTTCTAGATAGATTCACCTTGGGACTATTGCTTACTACATGTTGATGGAAAAAACTAAGATAGTGTTTTAAATCAAAAGCTGATTATCATGGAGAGACTACATGGAAAATTTTAAGTATTTTTTTTAATGTCAGAGTTTTTTTGCAAACAGATTATATTGAGTTGTCTAAAAAGTCTATGTTTTTTTTCTGTAAAATAAAAGACACATTTTTCATTTTTACCAATAACTTTATTGATTTGGATATTTTGAGTGTGTTGCCTATCTCCTACATGGTATAACATTGATTGTTATCAATTAATGTCTCAATTTGATCACTATCAACTTCAACTGGTCTACTTTATTGTGGGACATCATCCAGTGAGAGATCTCCAGTATGAAACTTTGCAAACCACTTTTGACATGTTTGATCACTCACAGCACCTTCTCCCTATGCTGCACAAACCCTTTTCTGAGTTTCAGTTATGTTTTTACCTTTCTTGAAATAATAAAACATAATATGCCAAAAATGTTGCTTATTTTCTTCCATCTTCACTATTAAATGGCTACACAAAAATTCACCAATTCTGATGTTTTTTTAAAATGCATGCTGATATAACAGCTGTCACAATACAGTCTAACAAAATTGTTTTCAATGAAGTTAAAGACAACTAAATGCTACTAAAACCATTTATGGAAAAAAACAAATTGGTTTTTGGCCAACCAATGATATGAGTATTTCAAAGGGTGGTGCAAAAGAGTTTTGAGGGACAATTGTACAGATACATTCTCAGGCAGATACCCATTGATATCCTTTCCATACCTCTTTTTTGTTCAGTTTGAGGCTAAATAATAATGGTTTTTAAATAGAATCTGTCTTAGGGATTCCATTCCAGTTTTTTGCTATAATTTGCTTTCCACATGGAATTCCCTCTGTATTTTCAGTATTTAATGGTACTTAAAGGCCTGGGACTCAGAAGCTCCCAGAAGAGATTACTGCCTAGGTTTCTCTGAAAGAAGGGGAAATGTTATTAGTAAGAAATAAAACAAGTCATCATTCACATCCTGAATATCAGTGGAAATAGAAGATTTATCTCCAGATAACCTGGTTTCTTTCTTGACAAAAATGGAATATATTGAGATTAATGGGAGGATATTCATTCAGTGTTTTCTTCTTAGTGAGGAAATGTTTTAGAAGTTTAAGAAATATAAACTTCAAATAGAGATGCAAAAGAAAGTGTATCTTTAAAGGCAATAGAAGGAAAAGATTTTGCATATAGGAAATAAAAATAAAGTAAGCAGCCCCAGCTCAGTGAATTGAGCACAGGCTGAAGAACCAAAGGGTTGCCAGTTTGATTCCTAGTTGGGGCACATGCCTGGGTTGAGGGCCATGTCCCCAGTAGGGGGCAGGTAAGAGGCAACCACACACTGATGTTTCTCACCCTTTTTCCCTCCCTTCCCCTCTCTCTAAAATTAAATAAATAAAAATCTTTAAAAAATAAAGTAAGCATACAGTTAGTAGAGGAGACAATGAATGGGCATCACCTGACTTTTCCTTATTTGAAAAATACAATTTATAAAGTCTACACTTAGGTATAGATTTTAAAGCATTTTACTGCTACTCAAAGGGAATTGGGGGCTAACAACCAGAAATGACAGGTTTTTTAAAAAATCTGTGCAAACTGTATCATTAAATTTCTATGATTGAACCACCAGTTATTAAACACACTTGATAATGTGTACCTCTTACTTTGAAGATAAATTATTTCTTTATATTTTTTCCTGCTCCTTAATAAAGACTGAGGTAGAATTCTTTTCATGTTGGTTGTCTCTCTTTTTCTGTGTTTCTATACTCTTTCACTCAGTAGAATCATTCTAATCAATGTCAAATCTCTCACTATTTCTAAAGATTAGTCTTGGTTTTGGAGATACAAGTAGTGAGGCAAAGTGTGGAAGTGTGAGAGGTAAGGCAGAAGGAACCATGGCTCTGTGGAGCCACAGTGCTTCTTCGAGGGCCTCAGAAAGTTGCTTCACCCTGCTCAAGGTCCTCCTTCCCTCCTCCCACGTGGCAACTTCTGTCTGCCTGCCTTGTTAGTCTGGAGCACAACAGCTTTATGGAAGAGTACTTCCAATGAATTTGTGTTGAGTGTGGCAGCAATTAGAGTGCTTAGTGAGGTGAGGGCAATAGCCTGACTGAAAGTGTGAGGAAGGAGGAACCATATGAGTGTGTTTTGTATAAACAATCTTTCACATTTGGCCTCAAAAATAAGTTTTAAATGTTTATTTTGGGAGCTTTAGCTACAAATCCTGTCTTTTGTCAAATTGGTCTCATAAATTTTGGCTGTTCTCAAGCCTGGCAAACAGGAATACATTTGATTACGTGTTATAAAACATTTTAGTTATCGATGTAATTGTTCTATATCATAGATGAGGAAACTGAAATAGAAAGGTTAAAGGATTTATTCTGGTCAGACAGCAATTAATGGTGGAACTGGTGGAACTCAAAACCTCTCAGAAATTTTTTCATTTTTATAGTGTAAGAAAGGAAAGTGTATGAGAGCTCATCATACTTTGTTTTAACTTCCTTCTTGTATTTGAATGTCTTGCCAGATACCTCTGTTTTAATCCCTGATGGCTGGTTTCCACATGTGTAACTATTCTTTCTCCTGTAGACCTGATTTATTCTCTTTGGACTTAAATCAAGTGAGAAGTTTCCATTCCAGCTCAGTAGCAGTTCGGAGATGAGATCACAGTGGCCAGAGATGAGCAGCGCTTCCAGGAAATGGCTGGTTTAGACACAGAAACACGTAGTAGAGTGTATCCTATTTACTAAATAAGTAATGCAAGGAAGGAATCCAGGCAGAGCTGGCCCACCCATTTCTTTTTATCTTGTATAGAATGATGAAATGATGAATGATTAAAAGTGAGAACAATTTAAAAATTTTAAAAAGTTTTGCAAATATTCTTCTCATGCCATTCATGGCACTTATATATAAATATCAATATCCTAAATTGTGTGGAACAGGTTTAGGAAGCAGTAATTAACTTTTTAAAAATCCACGTTACTAAGAGATATCTGAATTAACTTTGTAGTACATGTCTTAGAATAAGTAAAGATGTACTGGAGAAGGGGACGAGAGCCTAGCAATTAAAAATTATTTCAAAAGCCCTACAGACAATTTTCTTTATGGGTGCCTACAGATAATGTTGATTTTTGTACCATTATTATTTTTATTGATATAACTTTTTTTTAATTTTGGAGAGGTTGAGAAACACACAAGCATAGAGGCAAACGATGTTTATGGGATTACATATATTATACGTATTTTATCCTAATATTTATTTCCATGAATACTCTTCTGTTTACCTAGGACTTGGTGGAAAAGAGAAAGTGAACATAAATGTCTCTTTTATGTTCTTTGGGCATAGAAGCCAAATGTGTTTAACAAAATAACATTTTAATTATAACTTTTCTCAGTAGTTATCTAATGTGTTAGTCATTTTGGAGTTAGTGTGTACACTAGTAAAAAAATATGTTGTAAATCCTCCTGTATTTTCATTTATTGTGATTTGAGTATTTGAAATACTTAGCCCTCTACCCCACACAGTGATTCCTCTACCTGATGGCCCCTAACATTCTTTCAGTCTGAGGCTTTGTTTCTTGTTTAGTGCTAATACCTATGTGAGAAATATCACTAAATGTGTGTGTTGAGTGAATAAAGGGAAAAATATTTGTATCCTAGTGGTTTCATAAACCAAGTTTGAATAGTGCATTGTGATGTATCTTTAAAATCTGAACAAAATTGTTTCTCAAACTTTGTTTATTTTCCAGTCACCAGTGTATAAATCCTCCTAATATCTTTTAAGTAATGAAGGAAAACACATTTTTGTGTACATTTGACATTTATTTACATTTGAATTTCTAGAAGTACATTGGGCATAGTGTACTTGACTGAAATTTGAAAGTACTACATTTAAGCATTTCACAAACATCTAGAAGAGACTAGCTATTAAAAGTTTATGACTTGGTTAGCATAAGAATTACACTTTGACATTAGTCATATTCATTATCTTATCTTGCCAAATTTTTGAAGTTTACATCTATAAGAAAATAGTTGCTGCATAATTACTATGTTATCTAATGAATTTGCACAGTTAATTTGGGGGACTTACTTCATCCTTATCTGTGGTTTTTAGATGAATGAAGCAACTCGCTATAAAAATGTAGTATAAGTTAATTGCATCAAAGCATTTTGCTTCAAATAGGACCTCTGGCCTTGAACAGGTATTAACTGTTTAACCATTTGTGTCATTCTCTATCTTTCCTTTGATTTCACACCACAGTTTTACCACTATAGTAAACAGTAGTCACATATTATTTGAATTGTGACTAGAGTACCTAAGGAACCAAGTTTTTAATTTTATTTACTTTTAATTAATATAAATTTAAAAATTGATGACCTGTTATTGGAACTCTTTTAGGCATGATTGGAACAATTTGGGTATGCGAACCTGCTTTTTAAACTAAACTTTTTGAAATCTAAACAGAGATTGAGTATTCCAATGAAAATATAGCAGATTAATTGAGATGTGCTATAAGTACACAATACACATGGGATTTCTAAGACTTGGTATGAAAACAATATGCAATATCTCATTAAAATTTGAAAATATTATTTACATGTTAACATTATAATATTTTACATATCTTATGTTAAATAATGCATATTATTAAAATTACTTTCACCTATTTCTTTTTACTTTTTAAATATGGTCACTAGAAAACTTTATATTATATATGTGGCTCATGTTCATATTGGACAGCACTGGCTTAGAATTACCGTGACTACGCTTTGTAGTTATTTGTCAAAAGGCAATATGGTCGTAATGCTGTGGTCTAAAATGGTCACACTTAATATTCATGTTTATTAATCAGTGTAGTTTTATCATAGTTTTAACTCACTGTCATATGCAGTAAGTCAAGGAATGTGGAACTGAAAATACCATTTGGGGAGAAGTAAATGATCATTCAACTTTAAGCAATTGCTTACTGGACATAAGGGCTAAAATGAACTTTATAAGGTAAATGGCCAAACTGCCAGCTTCAAACATTGTCTGTAGGGACATATACTGATATGTGCCCTTTGGAAACAATATTGCAATGAACATTAAGTTGACCTATATGAAATTACCTATATTCGACTGGTTTTGAATTAACAACAGTCTTATGTTAGTTTAATCTAAAAATATCAAGGACCTCAAAAAAATGTCAATATTCTTCCCCTCAGTAATTTCACTTCTGGGCCTCTATCTTAAGTAAATACACACATATATGCACATATATACATAGGTATATTTGTATAACCTGCGGAGGTATGTATGTATGTATATCCCATGGTGGCCAGCCTCCAAGATGCCCCTCAAAGATCCTGGTTCCTTGTATTCACATCCTTGTACAGTCCTCTCTCAGGTTGACCACAATTGGTCTGTGTAACCACTAGAATACAGCAGAAGTGATGGCATGTCACTTTTGAGATTAGATGACCAAATATAAACCAGCGAGACTTCTGTCCTAGTATGATCTTCTTTTTCTGTCTCACTCTCTTGCTCACTCACTCTCCTTTCTTCATCTCTTTACTTGCTTTGGGGAAAGCCAGCTACTAAGACATAAGGACACTCAGGCAGCCTATGGAAAGGTCCATGTGGCGAGGACCTAAGGTCTCCAACAACCAGCAAGAAATTCAGCTTCCCAACAATTACATGAGTGAGCTTGGGATCAGATCTTCCCCAAATTGGGCCTTCAAATGACTGCAACCCCAGCTGACTGTGACAGCAATTTCATGAGAAACTCTGAGCCACAACCATCTAGCAAGGCTGCTCCTGGATTCCTGACCCACAGGAAATGTGAGATAATAAATTATATTGTTTTAAGCTCTTGAGTTTTGGTCATTTGTTACATAACCGTAGATAACTAATGCATGATGCTAATGCTCAAAGAGTTTCACTATATTGTACTTTATAATGGCAACCCCAAACCAAACCAAACAAATGTCCTAGAGGAGGAGAATCATTAAGTATATTTATGGTATATTTACTCAGTGAAATGTTATATAGTTATTAAAAATGTTTGGCTACCTTCATCTTCAGAAATAAAAGTGGACAGTGGAAGCCCACAGGTAGCTTCAAGGAACTATTCAGAAGGAGTCGCACTAACAACTGCTGAGCAGGGACCACATTTGTAAAACTACTCTGTAAACTTTCTAACCATCCAATATCTTATTTCTGTCTCCCTTTTCTGTTTCCTCTTTCTTTTGGGTGTTCTTGCAGAGACTCCCACGAGGGCACCAGGAGCCCTTTGCTATTGAGTCTCTTCCATTAGCCTGAGTTCCTTGAAGGCAGGGACTTCTCTGAAACTGGGCTGGAGCAAAATGTGAATGCTGGTGAAGTTTGAACAATAAAATATGAATTTTCCATTTAAGTTTTTGTTAAGCAGAACACAAAATTATAGGTAGGGTGAAAATACAACCATGATTGCAATGTTATGTCAAGCAAGTGGAAAACAAATGTAAAAATTTCTAGGTACAAAAAGTATATTTTATAAAGCTCTGATACCAAATAATTCATTTTCTTCACTATAAGTGCACTCCGAACTCTCTCTAATTTTGCCTTATTCTATTCAGCTTAGTCTCAGCTATTAAGTAGTTATAAGTTAAAAATTAAAAATTGATAAAATTGGGGTTTTAAAAATTGCTTTAAATCTTATGCTACCTATTATCTTCCAAGGCCATACCCAAGTCTTTATCTTTTCCTACCTTCTGTTTCTCTCATCTCCACTTCTTAACATATTTTGAAGCTCTTTTATACTTGAGCCCTATAACAGCGTGCCTTCCGTTCCAGCTGATTGTAATTTCTTACAAAGGTCCCATTAATTTCAGATCAGTGGCTCATTTGACTCACTTGACTTTTTAAAAGAGCCAGAATTACTTAACCTTCAAAGCATATGTATGCATGTATGTATGTTAACCCTTAATCTCTCAAACACTCAACCCATCCATATGTAAGGGTTAGAGCAGTGGCTCTGAAGACTGGGTGAAGAAAAGTGGTGTGCAAATGATGATAATAGGAAAAAATGACATTTGCAAGGGCGAGGGTGGTGGGAAGAAGATAGATAAAAATTATATATTAGACTTTTTCACAATAATATGCAGATTTTTTCTCCATCTTTTTCTCCCTCCTACCTGAAATTGGAGGTATCAGTTTCTTAGCTCAGAATTATAGCTATAATGAGCGTTACCTATGGGAGGAGGTTGCCTCTCTCAGATATGTTGGTGAAAAATTAAAGGGTTATGGTAACCAGCCTTTAGGATGGCCCTTCAGTGTTGCCTACTTTCTTTTATTCACATCCTTATGTAGTTTCTCTTACATTGTGCCAATGACATATGGCAGAAATGATGGTATATCACTTCTGAGATTAGAGTATAAAAGACTGCAGCTTTTGTCTTGGTTTCTGTCTTTTGAATCATTCACTTTGGTGCAGGCCTCATCTTGAACAGCCTGTGGTAAGGCCCCCCAAAGGAGAAGGAACTCTGAGGAGTGTGGTTGGGAGCCGATACTCTAGAGTCCCAGTCAAGCCTACAGCCCCATCTTGACTGCAGCCTAGTGAGAGGTCACAGATCTAACCACCCAGCTAAGCTGCTCCCAGATTCCTGACCTACAAGAAACTATGAAATAATAAATGTTTCCTGTTTTAGGCTGCTGAGTTTGGTGTCATTTGTTGCAGAGCAGTAGATAACTAAACCAGTTGTAAACAGCTGGGTTAGACCAAAAACTTGACAAATTTCTTCTACTTTGGAAGTGACATTCCTAAAATCATATTGGAATATGGTCAGTATATAAACAGGTTTGGCAATTGTAACAGCATATTTGCTTTTACTACAATTTCATAAAATCATGAAAAATTTGGCTGAATAGGGTGACTGATTATTATAAAATTAACGTCATAAGTGGTAGCCAAATTATAAATGGTTTTTAGGACTGTTTTCTTTCACAAAGGTTTTGAAGCAATGTAACTATATGTTTTAAATGTAGATGCAAAAACTAGCTTATTTTAAAAACTGATCAATAGAACCACCAAAGTGCAGAGAAATGATAATTTGTGACTTTCTTTTGCTTTTTAATGAAACAAGATTTAACTTTTTGTAGGGCTTTGGAACAGTGAGTTAGAAGTAGTATTTGAAAAAATAAATTAAAAAAGCAACAAAATTAATAGAAATTAAAATTCCTGAGGTGTTTGATTTGCCTGATTATTTTTGAATTAGTGTGCTAAATACATACATAGATATACTTCCCTTCCTTTATTCCTTCCTTTTGGAGAGTCTCTTCTTTTTGAGTTCTTTTCATCAGTTCTCATGTTGGATCAGTTAATTTTTCTTTAATTTTCTCCTATGTCTCCCTTGAAAGAGAAAAAATTAGTTGAGATTAATATGTTTAGATTAATCCATTTTTTAAAGGCCAGGTTTTAGGTTTTCCTCAATTTCTCCTGTGAAGTTTCTTATAGAACCACTACAGTGGTTCTTCCTTTATGACTCGAAAACATGACCACGACAGCAAGAATCAAAGGTAGCCCCTCCCACAGGCTGGTTTTAGAAGGTGTGAGGTGTAAGCCTAAATTGTAAAAGAGCAGTTGCAGACTGTAGCTGCCCCATAAATGGATGTGTTTTATTTGGCCTGCACTATGTTCTTTTAAAAAAGTGTTGGCAACACTTAAAAACCAGGCAATTTCACATTAAAAATCAAATTTCTGGCTTGTCTTGAAAAATCAAAAGATCAGGCAGCAGTAGGCCTATATTCATTCCTACATGGCCACACTGGGCTGAAGCTGAGTAACTCCTATTCCTTATAGCTGGTGCCTAAACTTTTCCAGTGTACTGCTGTTCCTCTACTGGGTATTTTTCTTTTCTTTTTAAAATTTATTGATTTTTAAAGAGAGAGGAAGGGGGAGAGAGAGAGATAAAGAGAGTGAGGAGAGAGAGAGAAAAATATCAGTTTGTTGTTCCACTTATTTGTGCATTTGAACCCGCAGCCTTGGTGTACTGGTTTGCGCTCTAACCAACTGAGCTACTGGGCCAGAGCTCCTACTGGGTATTTTTCTTACACCCTCTGGCTTCTCTATTCTAGTTACTTGCCTGGGTCTTGTGGACATTTCAGTTTACTGCTCTTAATCTTAACAAACAACTAGCCATAAATAACAGTTAAGAGGCAGGAATAAGGCCATTGTGAGAACTACTAAAGCAAAATTACTTTTGCCTGATTTATCTAGCTTTACCTGTTATAGTCATGCCCATTTCTATCTGTGCTCTTCCCTTCTAGTCAGTATGAAGTCATTTCTAATATCCCATTCATCCAGCTTTAGATAATACTACTTTTATAAATGTTGTTGATTTTTAAAATCTTCTTTCATTTGTGTCTCTTTTTGTTTTAAAATTAAATCTAAAGTTATACTGGATCTTTGTTGATTATTCTAAATTGAAGATTTTGATCCATTTAAATATAACAGTTTATACCTATTAGTGAGAGAGCACTACAAGGTCAGTTGGTTTTTTTTAGAGGAGGGAAAACCCCTGGAAATAAAAATCCATGTTCTGAGAGCAGCATAGAATAAAATTCTTAAGAAAAAAAGCAACTGTCTAAGAAGCAAAGAATTGTTACCCAAAATTTTCACATTATTAATATTTAAAGAGTTTTATGCATATAAGCCTCATAAATGTCATTGGAAAAAAACATAGAAAAACTGAGACAGGGCTGTAATAGATGACCCCACCACCATCCCTATTACAGTCTTATGGAAGAGGCTGCCTCAGTTTCTTCACTCAACAATTCATGAGGCCCAATAGAACTAGTTATTCCTTACTGAAAATAGCTGACCGTCAAATTGGAGAATTTTATATTCAATTGTATACAATGTATACTTTTAAAATTATTTTTAATAAGGAAGGTGCTATTAGATAGCTTATTCTCTCTGACAATTTATGATCTAAAAACATGAAAAATGATGAATAAACTTTAACATCTAACAACATAATATTTTAACTTAAATGTAATAAAGACATGGATTAAGGTAAGAGGGAAAGTGTGAAAAAGTAAATGGATAATATTTTTAGTGTATATTAGTAATTCTTTAAAAAATAATTATATACTCTTTCCTAATGTTTTCTTTAAAGAAGACATATGTTCCCACCATTTTCTGCCATATTGAGAAATAAGCTAATATGTTTATTTGTCCTTTATAATAGTAATGTTAATATAGTTAGCCTTAGCAGTAGCTATATGTGTGGACAAAAAAATTCATATTTCTTTTATTTTTTCAAAATATGTAATCACATTGAAGAAAGTTTGGCAAATGGAGAAGAAAAATATATCACTAATAGTAACACCAACCCAGGGTAATTCCTGTATCTTGGTGTAACATACAGCTTTTTACTCTGCATTTGTCTTTGCATAACTACTACTAATCTTGCTTGTTATTAATAATATATAATTATGTCAGTTGTTATGCACAATGGAGAGTGTATTTTTAAAGAATAAATATTGAAGATTCCCTTCAAATTTAAAATAAAACAAAGATAGTTTCAGACACAAAAGATGAATTTCTTGACTCACTGCTTTTTTTTGCCAAATCTTTTCTGAGCATCTGAGTCTATATCAGTCTTCAATTTCATAAGCATGATAATTAATTAAATCAAATTAGAGTTGAAAAATGAGCTCTGTGAAATTTCTCCTATGGGAAGTTTATTCTTAAATGTTATCAGAATTTTGTATGTTTTGGTTACTATCGCGTTTTTTAGAGTATAGAAGTATAGGGGGAAAGAAAGAAGGAAGGAAGGTGGGAAGCACTGCCTGAAATGGCAACCCTGAATACATTTTCTCCTCACAAACTTGACTCCTAGCTCTGCTCCATACTTGTAGTGGTCTGTTTGTATATTCGCCCTGGGAAGAGTCTTCTAGAATAGAACAATGTTTTAGTCTATTATTCTGTTTCCCCAACATCTGGCCACGTTTCTAGCACATAGTAAGTACTTAATGAATAGTCAGTGACTAAAGGGAGAGGAAAATATGCACATACACTGAGCACAAGAGAGGACAAAATTACATCAGGATGTTTTTGGCTGTAAGTTACAGAATATCAACTGTAAGTGGCTCAAACAATAAGGACATTTTTTATTTCACACGACACAAAGTTCAGAGTCAGGGCAACTCCAAGACTGGTTATGCTGAACAGTGTTGTGGAGGACCCAGATGTTTTTCATTTTTGTACTCAGCCATCCTCATCATATTGGTAATTTCTTTCGTTATAGTTGCAAGATGGATGTAGGAGTTCCAGATGTCATTTGCAGAAATGGCCATGTCCAGCAAAGAGGCAGTGTTTCCTCCTGTGTATCTCTGTTTATGACTGAGGAAAACATTTCACAGATACTTTTAGCTGATTTCTACTCTGGCCCCATTGTCCAGGATTGGTTCACAAGCTCATGCCCTGGCTAACAAAGGCTTTTGTGTAGACACCAACAGTCACTGGCACTGAAAGGCCAAAGGAAGCAATAGCAGGAAGAGGGGAAAGATATACCATAGGAGAAAGAGTGGAGTGGTAGGAGGCAGGTTGAAAGAACCTGTATTTTGTATAGTACAGTAAGGTGTGCATTATGCAGATGCCAGTCTTATAGAATCATAAATTCAGAGATGTAAAACACAGGAAATCACAAGTCCAAAATTACTAGGCCCAATCCAGTTCTTGAATGCTTTATTACCTTTATGGAAAATCTTTCTCTGGTGCTATCCTCAGTCTTTAACATCACTACTCTAGAGAGAACAGAAAACAGCTTGCATAATAAATCAGAAGAATGGTTTGCTTTATTATTCACATTGTCGAGTTCAGGGAAAAGAGAATGGTTTACTGCATATTTTTGACTCAGAAACTATGTATAAAAGCTATCCAGGGGTGTCCAGCCTGCAACTCCTAGGTTGCATATAGGCCCGGATGGCTGTGAATGTGGCCCAACACAAAATCATAAATTTACTTAAGACATTATGTGATTTATTTTTGTGATACATGTCACAATGTATTTAATGTGTGGTCCAAGATAATTCTTTTCCTTCCAGTGTGGCCCAGAGACACCAAAAGATTGGACACCCATCTCTCAAAACAAAATGTTCAATCCACACCCTGGCTGGTGTGGCTAAATGGATTGATTGCCTTCCCACAAACCGATAAGTCACCTGTTCAATTTCCCGACAGGGTATATGCCAGGGTTTTGGGCCAGGTCCCCAGTTGGGAGCATGCAAGAGGCAATCAAATGCTGTCTCTCTCACATTGATGTTTCTCTCCCTCTTTCTCCCTCCCTTCCCCTCTCTCTAAAAATAAGTAAATAAAATCTAAAAAAACCGTTCAATCCATTTATATGCGTGTGTGTGTATATATATATTTATTTATATATATAAATAAATATATATATACTAGGTGCCATTGAATATGTACATATAAAGTTGATATTTTTGTATAATACCTACATAATTTGGACTCAATTGAATTAACATCTTAATATTTAACATAACATATGAAAATTATATCTAGAAATTACATATAATATCACACCTTTTGTTTCTTTCCATTTCCTCTGGGTGGGGTGGGGTGGGAGAGAGAGAGAAATAGTGATCCCTGTTTCATCTGCTGTCTCGCTGGCCTTCAGGCAACTACAGCAGAATCAGAGATGTTTCCGAGGAATGTTACAGTGCTAGGTTGATACTCGAATCCGTTGCTGCTTTCGACTTTTTTTTAAGAAGCATTTTTCTCTTATCTGCTTCTGGTTCTTGATTACATATTAACTTCCCATTGTATTTTATATTTCACACTAGATTTTTAAAATTGAAAGATATCTGCTAATCAATGTAGTGTTAATTTGTAGAAGTCTGTCATCTGCACTAGAGTTGAAAGCATCTGGCACATAATAACCTTCCATTAATTCTTGTTTAATGAAAAATGAATGGTTTATACAATATTGAGACTTCTGAGATAATTGTAATAACTTGAGGAAAGCAAATATTGGATGATAACCTTATTTTCTAACTTTGTTTCCTTTTAGAAAATGTGGTATTACCCATCTTTCAAAAAATTAAACACCATATTTTCTTTGGAAACTTCAAGTGATATGCTGATTGATAGCTTGGCTATTAAGACATAAATTATCAGGGCATTACAAATGTGGAAAAATGAGAACATATTTTGAAAGGAAGAAATTATAGATATGATAATATATGATTCCTTAATGGAGACCAGGAATACAATAAACATAGAATTTTGTAACTATGTATTGTGCTTTATGTTTCTTAAAAAACATTGTTTCACATGTATGGGTCTGCCTGACTGTCTCTCATATCTATAATTTGAAATGTGTTATTTTTATAGCTGTTATTCCTGGATATCCAAGTAAATCAATATGTATATTCAAAAGATGTTTATTTCTGACAAGTTAAATGGTTAAGATAAATTTATTCCTTGATCTAAACATTAACATTTATATATTAAAGTATGCTGTTTAGTTATAGATCTTGTTTTGAAAATGTTTTTATGACTACAATAGACATGCACATTTTTATTTTGTATAAAGTTCTTGAAAAATCTTTTAAAAATACTATGTGATGAATGGGATTTAAAAATCAACATTGTTAGCACAAGATTCATGTTAATGTTTACTCGTGTAAATAGTACAAAATACTGCCTAATTAACATGGTTGGTAAATTTTTGGTACTTTAATTTTCTCTGTTATTGTAAACCATGCATAAAATGCTTGCCTATTGAGAAGTGCAGAATTGTCAGAGCTTAAACAGCTGACATCTGCTTACTCTCTTAAAAAAAAAAAGAATAACAAGCCATTTCAGCCTAATCTACCTCAAATGTGTTCATGTAAATGGAGGTCCATCTATTGACCTGTATTCTTTTCAGCTCAGGATTGGTCCACATGGTTTATGAAACCAGGAAGGCTGATTTGAAATGCAGATGTCGAGACAGTGAAGTACCCCCTCCTCTTTTTTCTTTGCTGTATCTGTCAGGGTGAAAAATGGCTTGCACAAGGGTCACTCACCCATACTCACTTAATTACTTTTCTTAGACCCACAGAACTGTCACAAGCTGTGGTGGATGCGGGAGCAGTTCCTCTTTTACTACTCTGTATCCAGCAGCCAGAAATTGCTTTGAAAAGGTTGGCTGCTTCGATCCTCACTGATATTTCAGAGCATTCTCCAGAGTTAGCACAGACAGTAGTGGATGCAGGAGCCATTGCTCACTTAGCCCAGATAATTCTGAACCCTGATGTTCAGTTGAAGGTATTCAAAAATAAGTTAAAAAATAAACAAACAGACTTTTGTTAATACAAGAAAATGAAAATGTGTATAGATTAATATTATATTTTCAGAAGTAATTTATAAATTATCATTCAAAATGGATGTGACTATATTATGTATTTGGTCTTTTAATTATCCTGTAAAATTATCCTATGAGGAATAGACAACAAAGACATGACTGGGAAAAGTATGTGCAATGCTAAAAATTAGAAGCAGCATTAGTATTAACATAATCACTAAAATAAGGAAGCACATAATGATTGAATCTGAGGGCAGGAAAGGATCTAAAGATTTTCTACCTCACCACTATCATATTTAAGTGTCTTATGAAAATTTTCATATTTGTTTGTATTTTTATAGCTTTCTAAAGTCTGATTTTCAGTTAATAATCACCAATTAATTATGTCCTATAACATTTTTGAATTGTTAATGTTAACTACGCAATCGAAAGTTCTTTGAAATGTTATCATCATCATGCCAAAAATAAGATGTTAGTTCTGCCTGATCTTTTTTTGGTACTATATTACCACATGTATTGTAAATTAACAATTTAAGTATTATATAATTAAGAAACAATATTTACCCAAAGGTCATATTCTTTGTTCATCTGCAATAGAGATTTAAATATTCTATAGGACACTAAGACATTTAATTTGGAGCTGAAGTAATTTAAGAAATTCAGTATTTAGGTATAAGACTAAGATGTAAATGTCTCAAGACCCAGAAATTTTAGGTTATGTTAGACATGTAATTATTATTTCTTTTTATAAAGGAATTTGACTGTGTATAAATAGCTGTTTAAATTATATCTGAACTTTGCATTGGACCTTAAGTAATGCTTTATTTTGGTTTTTGCTTGACATAATCGGTTCCTTTCAGCTCTCTCTCAGATTGCAAAACATTCTGTGGATCTGGCAGAAATGGTGGCTAAAGCAGAGATTTTTCTGGTTGTATTTACTTGAATGAAGGACAAAGATAAATACATGAAGAAAGATTACTCCACTTTAATTGGAGAGACTGCAAAATATATACCTGAGGTTAAAAAAAAAGCTTTAACTGCAATAACATTAGTTAGTTTTTGTTGTTAAGTAAAACATCAATTTGTATAAAAGGCCCAGGTGCTATGTTGCATAGTTTGGTTAGGTCAGGGTTTCTCACTCTGAGCACTATGGACTTTTCGGACTAGATAACCCTCTGTTATGGGGAGCTGTCCTGTACACTGCAGGATGGATATTTAGGAGCATCTTTGGCCCATGCCAGTAGCATCTCTTCCCATATCATGATACTTGAGATTGTCTCCATATATTGCTAAATGTTTCCCAGAGGACAAAGGTGCCCCCTGTTGAGAACCCCACTGGGTTATATCATTAAAGTTTGAAACAGAAATACCAGTTTTTATCATTTCCTCCTTTCCACTTCTAGATTGTGGCGACTGTAGACCATTCTTGTCATTTCAAGGCAGCTGAGAGTGGTGAGAGGCTGTACAGTTCCAGGGTGGGAGAGACCACCAGGCCCCCAGCCCCGTGTAACTGCTCTAGTAGCTGCTCTTACATGGTGCTTCCTGCTCTGAGTTCTTAGATGCCAAAGGCACAGAGATGAAGCAAGCCTGGGTGGATTTGAAGTTGTATCTTTTTCTGTGTATATTTTGATTAATCAATTTCACTTTACTAAAGTTTAAAGTCCTCATTCTTTATTTCACCTAATATCTTTACTTGGTTGCAATTTTTTATGATTGAAGTGTAATCACCTAGTAATCATTGTTTGCGAAGAGGGGATAATGAGGCTAGAATAATTCACGTCTGACATTGTCGTTCAGCATTCAGTGATTAATCTGCTTCTTACTCACACGTTGTGATTGGGGCTTTCAGTAGTTAGCTAGTTATGAACTAGCCCTAGGCTTAGTGTCTAGGTGAGGAATTTTGACAACCATTAGAATAGGGATAAAAGTTGTGCCATCGATGCATGAAAAATTGAAGCACAGGATAAGCTCCGCACAGTGAGTATATTTGTACATTCAAAATAGGATTATTATATTTGTATATTTCTTTAATAAGTATGTAATTTCACTAAATCATATTTCAAATTTCACCGGGTGTTACTAGGTCCTAGGTAAAAATGTTTGGCAATACTAAAGTAATATTTAAAGATTATCTTATGCTTTTTGGTCACAATTACCTAGCTCTCTTCCCTTTCCCTTAGCTTTTGCAGCTGATAGTTAACACAGGAGGAGTTGCTGCCGTGACTGATTGCACTGGGTCTTGCAAAGGAAACATAAAGCTGCCTGGCATCATGATGCTTGTTTATGTGGGGTCTCACCCTGAGAATCTGGCGATGGCAGTGATCATTTCCAAGGTTCGTTCTTATTTGATTTTCTTCTAGTTATTGTAGTGAAAAATTCTAAGACAGAACCATAGTAATCCTCTCCTACAGATTATAGAATATAGCTGACCAGAGTGAAAGAAACCTGAAGAATTCTTCAGCTTCTTTTCAAAGATTATTAGTAAGTTCCTGAAAGCAATACTTGAAGTAAGGTTTACTTTGTAGATAGTTAAAAGTTTTACTCAGTATTTAGTATATATAAATATCAATAACTCTGAGTATTAGTATTATATCAATTGAAATGCAGTATTCAGTGTTTTTGTGTCCTGAAGGATTGACTGCACATATTTACAAATATGTAAAAACATACTTTGATTAAAGACAACTATTTAAATTACATGCCCAGTAGTCATTCTCCCCTTTCCTGTCATTTGGGTAGGAGATGACAATGGCTAAGACATCCCTTTTTATCTACTTTCCATCAGGTTTCATGAACTCATTTCTCTTTTTAGATGGGGGCAATTCAGAGCACATATCAGATAGCAGTGTTTTGTGTCCTTGCTGTGGGAATTTGGCCTCATCTTAATTTACAGTGTGGTAGTAACCCACCATAGAGTGTAGCCCTGACACATAGTAGGTGTTCAAAAATATTGATTGAGTGAATAAATATTGATATACTGAAGAATGCTTCAGAGGCTGTGTGCTTATAGTGTCTTTGGGAACCCTCTGGGGTGTAGGTTTCTTATCGGCATAGAAAACCTGCTGATGTTAAACAGAACTGTGGATTTTTTTTCATCCCTTGCTAATCCTCAGAATAAAAAGGAGCCTCAGATCTTTATTTTCTACCTATTCCTTGATAATTCTCTGCTTTACTCGCTTTTTATCCTACACGTTTCTTTTTGTTCTTCTATTACCAAAGACTATGACAAAGACTAGAACAGTAGTGCTGCTTTCTGAAGTGTCGCTGTGGGGATATTACTGGGATTTTTGATTCTTGGTTCTTTTGCAGATCATCAGAAAGCTTACTTGTAGGAAGAATGATGAAAGAAGCAGCGATTGCTTTTGCTTCCTTTATTTCCTCCCCAAACTAGTCCTTTGGTCTAGGGTTGCTGCTGGCCTATCCTACCTAGATGTCTCTCAGTTAGTTGAAGATCAATGTGGCAGCAGCAGTTTTAGGCAAACTCACCTGTGTCACTCTTTCTTTTTCCTGGATAGTACTGTAAGGACTAATAACAGCACTTCACATTTAAATAATACTTTATAATTGTTAAAGCACATTCTTGTTCCTTATCTCATTTGCTGTTTATTACAACTGAGACCAGTTAAGTCAGAGTTTGGAGGGTGGGGTGGAGAAGGCTGACTTCCTTTCTTCCTTTTTCAGTCTTGATGTGCCCAAGAGTATGGACTTTCTGGAAAGTTGCCTCATTCTGAAGACAGGTCTGATCTTTTGTACTGGAAGACAAACATTTTTAGTTGGAAAAAAAGAAGCCAATGAAGAAATATGTCAGGTCTCTTCAGGAAATTGGTCTTAATAGCCAAATTTAAAAGTACAGGGGGGAAAAGTATATATGATCATTTGACATTTGCTATGGTAGCATGACAATGTGACATTGACTTTTGTGGTACTGCATTTAAGGTGCCCAGGCCCTTATTATATGAAATATTAAAGGGACTTACCTAAGAAAAAGAAGTTCAAAACTATGAACAGTAAAATGACAACAAATTCACAACTATCAACAACTGAACCTAAAAAAACAAAGCCAAACACAAACTAACTAGAACAGGAACAAAATCACAGAAACAGAGATCACATGGAGGGTTATCTGTGAAGAGGGAGAGAAGAAGAATGGGGGGAAAAGGTACAGGGAATAAGAAGCATAATTGGTAGGCACAAAGTAGACAGGGGGAGGTTAAGAATAGTATAGGAAATGGAGAAGCCGAAGAACTTGTATGTATGACCCATGGTCATGAACTAAGAGTGGGGCATTGTTGTAGGGAAAGGGGTTGCAGGGCAGAGAGGGATAAAGTGGAGAAAAAAAAATGGGACAACTGTAATAGCATAATCAATAAAATGCACTTAAAAATAAAATAAATAAATTTAACATGATAATTATTATAGTCTCAAATTAGTCAGAAAGTTATTCCTGTAGAATCTGGAACAGAATCTGGAATTATAATTTGATTTGGCTATTTGATTCTTCCTTAGATATAGAAACTGTGATGTATTTGAGGTCCTTTAGTTAATTCTGTTATGATTATTTAGACAAAACTAAAGCCTAAATTGCAAAATATAATCATATACTATCTGTGTAACAAAAATAATCATTTCTACTTTGACATTTGATTATGTTAAAATGGGCGAAACTGTCATTTAAAAGTTGGCCAAAATTAATTAAAATTTATTTACTATTTCAGGAAAGGTTTTAGTGAATATATTTAATCTAAAAATTAGTTATCTGCCCTGGCTGGTGTAGCTCAGTGGATTGAGCTTGTGCTGTGAACCAAAGGGTCACCATTTCGATTCCCAGTCAGGGCACAGGCCTGAGTTGCAGTCCAGGTCCCCAGTGGGGGCCACATGAGAGTCAATCTCTAAAAATAAATAAATAAAATCTTTAAAAAATAAAAATTACTTAAGTAGAATTCTGGCTCACATTATTCATTGGATTTCAAACCTATAGTAGTTATAGTAGTTATTTAGATTTATTATGCTTAGTGAAAATAAATTTTAAAGGATTCTAAGTTAACTTTTTTTTTAACAAATGAAAATAAAGGGTTTTAAAATCTAAGCATTTTAAAGCTGTCACAGTAGAATCTGGTTTTTTGCCTATATACTAATCTCTGGCATCTGTTGTTTGGTTAAATGCTTCTCTATTTGGGGAGTAAATGCTAGCAGAGATTGTCTTGGTTTAGTTGAATTGTAACAGATAATTAAGGTAAATTAGTTCTAGTCATTTTATTGACTTGAAAAAATGACAGCCCCCGTGATGCGCTCACTTATTGAGCCATCTAGGGAAAAAAGGATTAAGACTAAAATGATTTCTTCTAATGTTTGAGAGACATGGAAGACTCTTTAATCCTGCTCTAGATTTATAACACTTGCTCTTTTGATCAGCGCTGCAGGGTGTGCCCCAGTTGTCAGTCTGCTTGTCAGAAGAACCAGATCATATTAAGGCTATTACTGCTTGGACCTTGGGACAGATAGGGAGACTCAGCCCAGAGCATGCACAGGCTGTCGCAGTCACAAACACTTTGCAAGTTCTGCTTTCTTTGTACATGTCAACAGAAAGCTCTGCGGGTCTTCAAGTAAAAGTGTTTATTGGTGATAGCCATTGTAACAGGTATAAGGTGATATCTCATTGAGGTTTTAATTTGCATTTCTCTGATGATTAGTGATGTTGAGCATTTTCTCATATGTTTGCAGGCCTTTTGTATGTTCTCTTTGTAGAAGTGTATATTCAGCCCTGGCTAGTGTGACTTAGTGGATTGAGTGCTGGCCTGTGAACCACAGGGTCTCTGGTTCAATTTTCAATCAGGGCACATGCTTGGGTTGCAGGCCAGGTCTCCAGTAGTGGGTATGTGAGAGAAACGTTAATGTTTCTCTCCCTCTCTTTCTCCTTCCCTCCCCCATTCTCTGTCTTTAAAAAAGTATCTTCAATTCTTTTGCCCATTTCTTAATTGGGTTATTTGTCTTCCTAGCATTAGTTCTTCATATATTTTGGCGATTAACCCCTTGTCAGATATATCATTGGAGAAAATGTTCTCCCATACAGTGGGTTCCCTATTCATCTTGCTAGTGGTTTCTTTAGTTGCACAGGTTTTTAATTTGATGTAGTCCCATTTGTTTATGTCCTGCTTTGTTTCCAGTGCCTCAGGAGATATATTGATAAAAGTGTTTCTACATTGAATATCTGAGATATTATTACCTCTCTCTTCTTCTATAATTTTTATGGGTTCATGACTTACATTTAAGTCTTTTATCCAATTTGAGTTTATTTTTGCCTATGGTGTAAGTTGGTGGTCTAGTTTCATTTTTTGCATGTACCTGCTCAGTTCTCCCAACACCATTTATGGAAGAGACTGTCATTGCTCCATTTTATGTACTTGCCTCCTTTGTCAAAGATCAATTGCTCATACAGATGTGGGTTTCTTCCTGGGTGGTCTGTTCTTTTCCATTGATCTATATGTCTGTTTTTGTGCCAGTACCATGAAGTTTTTATTACACTGGCCTTATAGTATAGTTTAATATCAGGAGTTGTGATATCTCCAGCTTTGTTCTTTTGCAAAATTGCTGAGTCTGTTTGGGGTCTTTTTTGGTTCTATATAAATTTTTGGAGTATTTGTTCTAGTTCTGTGAAATATGCCATTGGTATCCTAATAGGAATTGCATTGACTGTATAGATTGCTTTGGGTAGAATGACCATTTTATTGATGTTTTTAAAAAAGTAAGTCTTAATTATTACTGTTTTGTGAAGATTTGTTCGATTGTGATTCATTCTTTAAAAATATGTAATTTAAAATATTTTGATTTTCATTATGGACAATATTGCTTTCAGAGGTCAAGAAATATAAATTTACCAAAACTGAGGAGACTCTACTTTGAAAATGGGTCACCCTTATCTCTAAAAATCTGTGATACATTTTAAAGAAAGTTTTCTGCAGGTGCAAAGTTGTTTGTAAAACGAATATCTGGTTGTTGCCTTCTATATTCCTGCTGACTTTTTTTTATAGAATAGGAATTGACGAATAGTAGAATTTTGGAGTTAAAATTAGGTGGAGAGAACTTTAGTCCATCTTATATTAACAAATTTAGTACAAATGAATTTAAGGTGTTTTCAAATGTACAATGTAATTGGACAGAAGGTGTTCCTGAAGCCATGATCTACCTCTCCTAACTCCAAGTTTGCCAGGAATTTTAATTATATGTCTTAAATTTGTTCCTTAAAAGAAAAATGTCCATACTATTCACAAAATTAAACATTTTAAAATATGCATTTTTAAAAATTCAGCTTTCTGAAAAAATGTTACTCACTACTAAAGTTCTTCAAAAAACATTAATATAAAGTAGGATAGATTATTTTATAATTATAGAACTTCAAAGAAAGAAAATATTTGTCAGCATACTATCTTATTAGGAGAACATGTAACTTTTTTAAAACAGCTTTTAGAATTGACTTGGATTAAAGGAAGTGCACAGAAAAGACAATAATTCAAAGTAAAGTTAACAACAGTAAGTTAAATTATATTTACTTTTTAATTAAAACAATAAATTAACATATAAGAAAACACACTTGCTGAAATAACTTTAGATGATACAATGAGGCAGGAAGTTTATTAGAACTGTATAGTTCAGGGACTCTGAAAGTTGTTTATAGTGAATTATTTATTTAATTACCAATTTATATATTTATAAATTTAAATTTTTATAATTTATAAATTTTATAAAATTAAAATATATTTGGTTGTGTTCACAAATTATTTCTCTACAATCGTTGAGTAAAGTTGTTTTCTAAGACTAATTTTTTTCACTTTTTATAAGACTTTCTAAATCAAAGCAATGATTTGATAGATTTGGGGCTTCCCTTATATTTCTCTGATGTTAACTGCATTCCTTGGCAATGCTTGGCAGTACAAGTAAGATTGACAATGTGCTAAGGCCTTTTGCCATTTAAGAATTCTGTGATTTTTTGACTTTCTGGTTGAGAAATCACAACCCTATTTTCAGTTTTGAATTGCTCAGGACAGTTTACTTACATATATATAATTTTAACCTATACATGTAGTCCTCTTTTGGCCTTAGATTTCTTTAACCCATTATCATTATTGTCTTTTCTTCCTCCCACATCCTTCCTTTAACCCCCAAATTCCTCGTCTTTCCTCTTCCCTCTTCCCCACTTCTCATCCAACTGCCCCTTACTTGTAGTGATCCAGTGACATGGCTCCTCTGTGGGATTTCTATAGGCATAAGCTGTGCTACCCAGGCTACAATAATAATTATGCTCAACTTCTAGATTATCAACAAATACATTATCAAATACTCTATCACTTTCAGACTCCTGCACTTTACAACTTTTATTTTCTTGTAAGTTTTGGGAAAAAAGGAATATGTGAGCTACAGCATGAAGAATTAATAGTGGGAAGTCAATAGTAATTATAGCTGAGAAACCCTTGCAAACAGTCTCTTAGCACATACAGGAGTGGGCAAACGTAGATTTACAGTTATAATATAAATAAACAATGCTGTAATTAATGCATGATAATACAAGAATAAACTCTGTGTTTCACATACTTATAGCTATAAACCTACTTTTGCCCATTCTGTATACTTTTCATATACTACCAGGTTTATATAACTTGATTTTTAATGAATTATTATGATATTATAATATATGAATATCAATGGAATAAATGTAAGATAATTTTTATTGCATTTTATTTTAACAAAGGTGGTTTTAGTAAAACATTTAGGTTTACTAATAGAAGTTAAGGTTCCTTCTGTCTACATTTAATATAATATTTACTTTCAGGAAACACACTGGTTATTTAATTAAAAAGTACGATCTTTATTATTCATTGTTCTACTAGCAATCTTCCAAAGTTTCAGATTCATCCAAATATTTTTTAATGTAGGGACTTTGTTATTTTTTCCCCTTCTCCAAGATCTCTTGGATTGTATCAGTTATTGGAAGGAAGTTCAAGTCTGTTTGATTTGACACTATCTCAGTGGGGAAAGATGCAACCAAGAACTTCAGGAACTGTCTAGTGATATTTCTTATTTGACTCTGTGGCAGCTTTCAAATTATAAGGCTAGTTGAAGTTTATTTTGTCCCCAAAGCATGTCAGCTTCTGTAAGCATTCTGTAATTTGTTCCAATCCAAGAGAACCAAGGACAGCCCCTTAGAATTTCTTGTATATTTTCACATAGATTTATTATCTGCCTGTATCTGTGTTATTTCAAATACCTTATTAAAAACGGAAAAAAATACATCTTTTTTTAAAAAAATATTTTATTTATTTATTTTTAGAGAGAGGGGAAGGGAAGGAGAAAGAGTGGGAGAGAAACATCAATGCATGGCCGCCTCTCATGTGTCCCCTACTGGGGACCTGGCCCGCAACCAAGGCATGTGCCCCGACCGGGAATCAAACCAGCGACCCCCTGCTTCACAGGCTGTGCTCAATCCACTGAGCCACACCAGCCAGGGCAAAAATACATCTTTTATTTAAGAAGCTTACCTACATATATTTTAAAAATATTCAGCCATTAGCATTTTCAATTATTTTGATTTAGAGACATCCTATGTTCCATGTTAGTTTTGGCATTTGAATAACTTCATTATATTACCTTAGTTATAAAACTATTTCTAAGATAATTATTTGATTTATTGTGTTCTTATCATGAATGTTTGTTCCCTTTAACTTTTTTAGCAACTTTATTGAAATATAATTCATATACCATATAATTTACCCATTTAAAGTGTACAATTCATTGGCATTTAGTATATTCAGAATTGTGCAGCCACACTATAATCTAATTTTAAATCATTTTTATTCCTTCATTAGCCATCATTTTATATCTTCCCTACCTAGCCCTGAGCAACCATTACTTTACTTTCTCTCTTTGTCTCTTCTGGACATTTCATTTAAATAGAATTGCATAATATATGTGGCCCTTTGTTCCTGGCTTCTTTCACTTAGCATAAATGTCAAGGTTCACTCTTGTATGGCACATATTGATATTTTGTTCCTTTTTATTGCCAAATACTATTCTATTATATTGATATACTACATTTTGTTTGTCCATTTACCAATTGGGTTATTTCTACTCTGACTATTATAAATAATGCTGCTATGAACATTATTGTACAAGTTTTTGTGTGGACTTTCATTTCTCTTGGGGAGATAGTAGTATAATTGCTAGCTAGTACTATTACTCTGTTTAACATTTTGAGGAACTACTAAGCTGTTTTCCAATGTGAGCACCATTTTGTATTCCCATCAGCAGCATATGTGGATTCCAGTTTTCCACATCCTTGCCAACAGTTATTATCTTTGTTTTTTATTATAGCCATCCTAGTGGGTCTGAATTGGAATCCACATCTCATTGTGGTTTTGATTTCCATTTTCATGATGGTTAATGACATTCATAAACTTTTCATTTGCTTATTGGTCATTCATATATCTTCTCTGGAGAAAAGTCCAATCAGACTCTTTGCCCATTTAGAAATTATGCTATTCTTGAGTTGTAAGGGTTCTTTGTATATTCTGGGTACAAATATTTATCAGATGTATGGTTTATAAGTATTTTCTCCCAATCTATAGATCACCTTATCACTTTCTTGATGGTATTATTTGTAGCACACTTTTAAATTTTAATGAAATTTAATTTATATACTTTTTCTTTTGTTGCTTACGCAGTTAGAGCCATACCTAAAAAGACTTTGCCTAACCCAAAGTCATAAAATTGTATTCCTGTGTTCTCCTTTCATGAGAGCTCTTTGGACCAGAATGCTTTCAGAACAAAATTAACTTTTGAGTAAGAAACGCTTTTTTAAAATTTTGAACAATTAAAAAAAAATCATCCATTAAGCAAAGCAATAATGAATATTTTTCTCATTTTTTTTGGTGAAAAGCAATTGAAATGGTATCAAGTGTTTGTACTGACAATTTTATTTTGTTAATTACTATTCTTATGTATGTTATTAAGAGGTATAATATAGTGTTGCTAGTCACTTCCTGTGGTTTTTATAACAGCTTTGATCGGTGTAGACAGAGTCAATTTTTAGAAATGACAGAAAAATGAATGAATATAGAACTATAGATGCTATGCTAGTTCATACTAAACCAAGCTCAAACTCAAATTGCCCTAAATAGATAGATAGCACATGACTCCTTCTCTGACATCATCATGCATTATGTATGTCTAAGGATAAACAGTAACTACTAAATGCAGTGATAACCAGCAAAATTCATAGTTTGTTATTCATAAGTTCAAAGTAAGATATTACATAATTTCTTTCCAATCACAGTATGAAGTTGTAGAACTATTTTATTTTGATAACATAGGCATATTTACTAAAGACTATCAAATTTTACATTCAACATATGACATGATCTTGTATGTAGAAAGCCCTATAAAGTACACACATACACACACACAAATGCTAGAACTAATAAGAGTTCAACAATATTATAGGATATAAGATCAAAATATAAAAATAAGTTTTTATATTTTGCCAATAATGGTCAATTCAAATATGAAATTAAGAAAGTAGTTTTATTCACAATAGCATCAAAAATATATTACTTAAAAATAAATTTAACAAAAGAAGTATAACATCTGTACACTGAAAACTATAAACATTGCTGAAAAAATGTAAAGAAAATCTGAATAGAGAGACATTCTATATTCATCGATTGGAAGATTCAGTATTGTTAAGAAGGCAATATTCCCCAAATTAATCTATATATTCAGTGCAGTCTCTATCAGAAATCCCAGCTGGCTTCCCTTCATCACCTTGAAAAGCTGATTCTAAAATTCACATGGAAATACAAAGGGCCTGCCTATCCAAAACAATCTTGAAAAAGGACTTAAACTATCTAATTTCGAATCATACTCAAAGCTACAGGGAGAAAGATAGTGTGGTACTTATTTACAGAAAGATATACATATATATCAGTGTGATTTAATTCAGTATCTGAAATAGGCTCTTTTTTGGTCAGTTGATCTTTCACAAAGATGCCAAGGCAATTTAATGTGAAAAGGATAGTATTTTTAGCAGATGGTATTTTGACAAAGCACCAAACTACATTTTAACATGACAGAGTTTTTTATTTCCCCTGGTGCTCTGTAAAATAATCCTAAATAGGAGCAGAAAGAAGACTTTTATTCAGGAAAGCACTTTACCATTGGTTAAATCTAATAGGTCATTCCATTTGAGGGGTTATTTTGTTTGCTCCCCCCCATTTTCTTTAATTTTGCTGATATTAGAAAATTGTATTGAAAGTTATTTTAACCTTACATGAAATAGTATTCTTCCTAAAGAGATGTATAAGTATGTAAAAATTAACTTTATTTTTTTTCTTGAGAAAAGATTTTCAAATTCCCTTCATTTACTGATATCACACATATTTTATATGTTATATAAACTGGAATATCATTGTGTTTGTAAATTATATGTAGTAGATATATACTTTATGATATACATTGCTTTGGTATATTTTATATGTATTAGGATATTCAAAACTAACTTACTGAAACTCTTTTGGTCAAGAAGTTCTCATAAACTTCCCCAAAATGCATAAACTTATACCTTTGGAAAGAGTTTAATTGCAGAATATACGTGAATAGAAAGCAAATTTGAATCGTAAATAAAATTTTTTTTGCTCACGTCTGTACATACAAACAGGTGTAGATTTATAGGGGAAAACAGCTGTAGATAAACCCAATTGTGAAGCCTTCCAAAGTGAAGGGGATAGGCTTTAGCACAAAGAAACAGAATCACAACCAGCCATGGCCTTAGAGCCTGTGACTGCAGGAATGTGCTGCAGTCACATCAGAGCCCTTCTTCAGCTATACTTTTGGCTGGGGGGGCAGCACCATATGGTGTCACCATGAAACACAGAGTGCTGGGGAAGAGTGGGAAAGGTATCTGTGGGTGCCTATTCTTTTGCTTATGGGTGATGCACTCCCTGGTTTTGAGCTTTTCTCTGCAATTGAGTAGATTCTGTCTTGCTTCTGTCTGTGAGTGGGGCAATTTCTACCTGTGATTTGTAGCAGTGCATCTGCAAATGCTCATTCAATAATGCACACAGTAGAATATTTCCAACTACATAGCTATAAGCCAGGAAGCCTTTTGGAGAACACAGAATGACTGATATTGGCTTTCTACAGTAAACTATTTTCTCATTGTTATCTCACAGTTTCACATGCACAAATTTTACACTAATAAAATGTAATACATACTAATTTACAGGCTATAACTTTATGATTTATAATTTTAATTTCCTCATAGGTATTTTAAGAGATCAACAATATGCCATACATTCTAAAATTTGACACAAAAACAACTGGCAGAGTATTCTATGATAAAACCAATGAAAGATAGAAGGAATTTTTCTGACAAGTATTTAAAAAATGAAACAACTGCAGCTTAGACCAGGAAATTGATTTCATTTTCAAATTCCGGGAACATGAGACATGAATTTTTGTCAAGCTTTCATTGATTGCTTACTTTATTATGCATTTTGCTTTGTATTTCAGTAGAGTAAAAAAGCCATAATACCTTACAAAAATGCACCTATTACCAGCCCTTGAGCCATTTCAATATGATGCTCCTCCCAATATTCTGAAGCATGCGGTTGGACTGTTCAGTAAGATAAGAAGTATTCTTAGCCTGGAGGTGGGGGAAGAAAATGAATATGAATTAACTTGTTTTTTCTGTTGGGTCAATGTTTTCTTCTGTAAGATGGAGGCAGGGTCCTACTACTTTACTGTCATTGATTGTATTGACAGGGATGGTGATATAGATCAATGAAATTCATACATATAATTCACACTTCCTTCTTTCTCACAGTTTCTGTACTGTCCTTTTTAGTGTTCTTGGGAAGTAAACAGTATGTCAATATATAAAAACCTCACAATACATATAGATAATTTATATTGTTAAGTAACTTTTAATAATTTTTCTGGTGTCTGTTTCACTCATTTGGGAATACTGCAAAGATTTTTGAAAGGAGAAGAGAAAGGTCTCTGAGCCACTGAAACATTTTCCACAAAATTCATGCACTTACTGGAGATGCTCTCAAATAGTCACTTGAAGTTTATTGACTTAATTTATGAACAATTTTAACAAATATAGCCGTTAAAAATTTCTTAGATTATTGCAGATTAAAAGTAGTAAGGTAGGAAAGTCAAGCTTCTAGCAGCGGGCAGCAACCAGCAGAACTGACAACTGACAGCAAAGGCTGAGAGAGCGACTGCGTTGCCCAGCCATTGGTGGCCATATGGTAACCCTATGCCATCAAGGATCGGTTAAATTGTGCTCAGGGGATTTGATTTAAGAAAACAGGGTTTGTGGAAATAATATCTCATATGGCTCTGAGATCAGGCTATGGAGTTGGGGTACCTGAATTTACATTTGCCAGTAATAATATCTTTAGCAAAGCCTTAATCTCTTTAAACCTTAGTATGGTTACCCATAAAATGGGAATAAGAGCACCTCTTTCATAGGGTCATTGTAAAGCTAAATGAAATGTTCTATGAAAAGAGTTTAGCTCGATCCCAAGCACATCTTAAGCACTCAAATACACACACACAGTTGTTTTTAAGATACAGAACATGAAAGTAAAGCTGATTTAAAATTAATAAAAATGGAGGCCAAATTTATTTGAATAGTCAACTACAATACTGTACAAAGGAGGTACTACTATCTGTATACTCTTTTTCTGCAAACAATGAACATATCTGTATATTATTATAACTTGTAAACTAGTCCCTACAGCTAATTAGGTCTAGATTAAGTACTCATCTGAAAGATACTAATAGCCTCCACTGCTCTGGACTCTGTCCATGATCTCTAACAATTTGGCTGACCCTCAAGCACTGTAGCCAAGTGGACAGTACATTTTATATCATGAAGCTACTCCGCCTCCAACCCCTGCTGGTAGCTAAGTAAGAAACTGACCGGCTAAAGTGGGAGTCGGGGGCAATAAGGAGCTGAGTGGATTATCTACAGACAGAGATGATCCAGTTCTTGAAAATGAGTAATAGACCCTACTTCTGAAAGTTTCATTTTATAGTCTAATCTTCCAGGCTACTGAGATATTCTAGTTTTCTTGAATTTGCTATAAAAATGAACACTAACCCAAACTGTGTTAAAAATTAGTAACTAAATAAATAAAAATGAATTAGTGAGATTTGTGGAAGGTTAAATAGCTATGATAAAATAAAGACAATACCTTATATTATGTAATCTTATAAATGTGCCTTCAGGAATATTTGCTTCAGGCAAAATTTTATGTTTCCTTAATCTAAGGATACTAGAGTACTAAAAAGAGATGGGAAAGCAAGACAGTAGGTAAGAAGATAGTAATTTAATGTGGCTGGGGACAGGCATAGAAGGTATAAAAGCTCTCCAGGTCAAAAAATATTTAAAACTTATGTATATGTAGACCATTCCAGTTTTTAAAAAATCCTCACATGTGTTTATTGATTTTAGAGAAAGAGGAAGGGAGAGAAAAAGAGAGAAATATTGATTGGTTGCCTCCTGTACATTCCCTGACTGGGGACTGAACCTACAACCTCCATCCCATTTTTTTTTGTCCACATAATATGTATTAATATTCTATTAGCCATATCATTTTGTAGTTTTAAGTATTTGTTAGATGTCTACATGCACCCTGTACAGCTTTGAGGGATAGACAAAAAAGAATAAGACAAAGTTCTTCTTCAAGGAATTTTATAATCTAGCTGGGGAGAGCAGAAGAAACAGTAGAAAATACTTTGATGTGCTAGACTTCATCATAAACTTTTATTTTTTTAATTTAATTTTAATTTTTTTATTCTCACCTGAAGACATGCTTATTGATTTTAGAGAGAGGGGAAAGAAGAGAGAGAAAGAGAGAAAAACATTGATGTGAGAGAGAAACAATGATTGTTTGCTTCTAAACGTGTGTTCCAACTGGGGGGCCAAACCTGCAAGCTAGGCATGTGCCCTGACTGGGAATAGAATCTGCCACCCCTTTGCTTTATGGGATGATACCCCACCCAACTGAGCCACGCTGGCCAGGGCCATAGTAAATTTTTTAAAAAGAAGAAACAAGTTAATGCAGTCTGAGGTATTCAGAGGGCTTCAATGGAGGTAGTACAAGTGAAAAGGGCTGGTTTTGAAAGAAAAGTAGGAATGGTAGGGGAAAGAATGTTTCTGTCAGAGGAAATACTAGTAATGACCAAGGAGGAGAGTGAGAATTCCCACATTGCGAACCCCCTCTCCAGGACCTCCAGGACCTTCCTTATCCGGTCAGTTGTCACACTTCATTAATTTCTTCATCAGCACTGGCTCTTGCCTCTTAACACACAAGCGTCCACTGTCAAATTCAGGGACTTTCTTTAGTTTTCATTAGTTTCTTCTTAAAATCTTCTCTTGGATCTGTTGCTTCCTTACTTCCTGATTCTTCTTCTATCTCTTTAACATCTTAATTTCCTTTCTCTGCCTACTCCTTAGTATGTTCATTTATTTGTTAAACAATAATTGAGCATGTATTGGGCACCAGGCACTAGAAAAATTAATGAATGAATAAATGTATTCCTCCATGACATTTGTGACAGATATAAACTGATCATGAAAATATCAGGTAGCACGTGCACCAATTGGGTTTAACAGAATGCTAGAAGAAAAAAAAAGTACATAACTCATCCTGGGATAAGAGAGGAGGGGAGTCCCAGAGAAAGTTTCTTAAAGGAGGTAACAACTGAGCTGAATATTAGAAGATAAGCAAGAGTTTTCCATGCAAATTGGGTGGTGGGGGTGGAGGGGGGCCTGCATGGAAGGTGGAAGGGCATTCTAGGAGAGGAGACAGCATGGGCAAAGGCAAGCAACTACCCAAGGATGCACATTTGGGATAGAGATTGGTGGGAAAGGAAGCTGGAGAGGTACTTAGTTGCTGGGTTACAGAAAGCCTTCTGGGCCTGGTTAAGGAGGTTGCCTTTAATTTTGTAGGTAGTAGAAATATGTTAAATGGGTGTCAGCAAAGGAGGGACACCACTTTCTGTTTTATATATGTGAGTAGATCTTCATTGCTTTTGCTCATGTTTATTACCATTATTCCATCTGCACAACAAAAAAAGGTTCATACATTTCTAAAAAGGCTGAATTTTACTTCTAATCATCAGCAATTCTAGGCTCATTATGTTATAGGTAGGTTGGGCATAAATTCTCTTTTACACTTCCTTGGATATATTGTTGCTTTTTAGTAGTAACAAAACAACTTGGAAAAGAAAAGCTGACATTTTAATGTGCTCACTTTTGAAGGCACTGACACATAATAGCAAAGCTGGACCACTTTTTTACAACAAGTGGTGAGTTTAAAAAGTTTCAAGAGATAAAAGCAGAACCTGGATCCCTTTTACAAAAATGTATCAACAGTATTAACAACTGCTACCCAGTGGAAACAGTAAGGTGGAAAAAATAGACTTTGAGAAGTTCAAAATTATAATGTGGTTTTTCTTTTTCCAAATGTAATTTTATATCCACTGTGTCAAAATGTGGACTTTGAAATACTGTATACATTGTTTTTTAAATCCTCACCTGAGGAGGAGGAGGGGGGAGAGAGAGAGAGAGAAGGAGAGAAAGAGAGAGAGACATAGATGTGAGAGAAACATTGATTGGTTGCCTCTTGTATTCACCCCAACTGAGGATGGACTTGAAACCTAGGTATGTGCCCTGACCAGGGATCAAACCTGTATCCTCTTGGTATATGGAATAATGCTCCAACCAACACAGCCACCTGGCCAGGGCAAGACCAATATTTTCGGTCTTGCTTACTTTAAAAAAAATTTTTTTTACCTCAAATTAGTGTTCTGATTGACACACACATTTCCAAGTTAAACTGGAATGCCATTTGAGACATTTCTGTACTAATTTAAGACATGTGTTATTAAAAAATACCCAAATACAATGTTCAAATTAAATTAATCTTTAATATAAACCTGACTTAGAAAGGGCCTATAGATTCTGATTTTCATAGTTTGCTGCGTATTATTATTTTTAAGCTCACCATTATATTACTGGGAATATTACAGATAGAAAAGAAACATTGAGTGTCAAAAATAAAGGTACAATTTACATTTGAAAAATTACATAAATAATATATGCGGGTGCTTCATAGTAATGTAGCAGGAAGCTACTTTCAAGATTAATTTTTTAAATGATTTGAAGATCATTAAACCTAAGGCTCAGAACTTGTAAGCATAAAAGAGAACCATACCACTAAACCTAAAATAAATGAAATAAAAGATACCTCCTCGGAACATTTTTTTAATTATATGAACAATGCCTACAGCACACAGAATTGAATCTGCATTCTAACTGTCTTGAGAATAATCTCTAAGACAATTTGAATGCAGAAGTTGATTATTGTGTTGTCTAACATGAAAAAATCTATTAGCTATGATCACCATAGCAACATTAGTCACTTGACATAAGTCACTTTAATAAGATACCTTCACTGTATTTAAATATCTTACTTTGCAAATACCCATTCTTTGCTATTGTATTGATATCCCTTAAAAGTTTGTTATTTGTCTAGCACAGTCTTGTGAGTTGGTGTTCTCTTTCTTGATGGTCTCTAACCTTGTTCACAGAGCATTACTAGAGTATAATTATTCAGAAGTTTCACTTATAGAATTATTTCAGACAAAAATACTATGTTGAATCTTTTCACCAGTACCTAAGAAAAATTTTTATTTTTCAGATATTATTCTCCTAGATAGTTAGATGCACTTCTACAGAGAGTGGACAGCTATCAACCACTTTCTAACTAAGCAAAGTTGTTTTTCTACTCAAATTCACATCAGAGTGGTTATGAATAAAAGTTGTTAAACAAAGGTCTTTCTAAATTTTTCAACTAAGTACATTCTAGATTTATTCAATATGAAATACCTTTATATAACATTTTCTAAATTTATGTAATAATTTAAAAATTAGTGGCTTGAATATATGAGAAGCTATTATAGTCATTTACAGAAGATTTACTCCAGAGGTAGTAAACATTTTAAAAATGTTTAAAACAAAAGAATTTCAAAACATTTGCTATTGTTCTATTAAAAACCATACATACATACACCCCTCCAACTAGACAGATGAAAGATGGTATTCAAAAACTCATAGTTATTTTGGCCAGTTCTTTATAGGCATAGGCAAGGAAAACTAGCCTTGCAAATTCCATAGTAGGTTATAGAAGGGAAAGAGTTGAA